>CM060464.1:37372883-37480383 GCA_030544235.1 Lepturacanthus savala
CTCATCCTCTACCTCTCATCCTCTACCTCTCATCCTCTACCTCTCATCCTGTACCTCTCAACCTCTACCTCTCATCCTGTATCTCTCATCCTGTATCTCTCATCCTCTACCTCTCATCCTCTACCTCTCATCCTCTACCTCTCATCCTCTACCTCTCATCCTGTATCTCTCATCCTCTACCTCTCATCCTGTACCTCTCATCCTCTACCTCTCATCCTCTACCTCTCATCCTCTACCTCTCATCCTGTATCTCTCATCCTCTACCTCTCATCCTCTACCTCTCATCCTCTACCTCTCATCCTCTACCTCTCATCCTCTACCTCTCATCCTCTACCTCTCATCCTGTATCTCTCATCCTCTACCTCTCATCCTGTACCTCTCAACCTCTACCTCTCATCCTGTATCTCTCATCCTCTACCTCTCATCCTGTATCTCTCATCCTCTACCTCTCATCCTCTACCTCTCATCCTGTATCTCTCATCCTCTACCTCTCATCCTCTACCTCTCATCCTCTACCTCTCATCCTGTACCTCTCAACCTCTACCTCTCATCCTGTATCTCTCATCCTCTACCTCTCATCCTGTACCTCTCATCCTCTACCTCTCATCCTCTACCTCTCATCCTGTATCTCTCATCCTGTATCTCTCATCCTCTACCTCTCATCCTGTACCTCTCATCCTCTACCTCTCATCCTCTACCTCTCATCCTGTATCTCTCATCCTGTATCTCTCATCCTCTACCTCTCATCCTCTACCTCTCATCCTCTACCTCTCATCCTCTACCTCTCATCCTGTATCTCTAATCCTCTACCTCTCATCCTGTATCTCTCATCCTCTAACCCTCATCCTGTATCTCTCATCCTCTACCTCTCATCCTGTATCTCTCATCCTCTACCTCTCATCCTGTATCTCTCATCCTCTACCTGTCATCCTCTACCTCTCATCCTGTATCTCTCATCCTCTACCTCTCATCCTGTATCTCTCATTCTGTATCTCTCATCCTCTACCTCTCATCCTGTATCTCTCATCCTCTAACTCTCAACCTGTATCTCTTATCCTCTACCTCTCATCCTCTACCTCTCATCCTGTATCTCTCATCCTCTACCTCTCATCCTGTATCTCTCATCCTCTACCTCTCATCCTGTATCTCTCATCCTGTACCTCTCATCCTCTACCTCTCATCCTCTACCTCTCATCCTGTATCTCTCATCCTGTATCTCTCATCCTCTACCTCTCATCCTCTACCTCTCATCCTCTACCTCTCATCCTGTATCTCTCATCCTCTACCTCTCATCCTGTATCTCTCATCCTCTACCTCTCATCCTGTATCTCTAATCCTCTACCTCTCATCCTCTACCTCTCATCCTGTATCTCTCATCCTCTAACCCTCATCCCGTATCTCTCATCCTCTACCTCTCATCCTCTACCTCTCATCCTGTATCTCTCATCCTCTACCTCTCATCCTGTATCTCTCATTCTGTATCTCTCATCCTCTACCTCTCATCCTGTATCTCTCATCCTCTAACTCTCAACCTGTATCTCTCATCCTCTACCTCTCATCCTGTATCTCTCATCCTCTACCTCTCATCCTCTACCTCTCATCCTGTATCTCTCATCCTCTACCTCTCATCCTGTATCTCTCATCCTGTACCTCTCATCCTCTACCTCTCATCCTGTATCTCTCATCCTCTACCTCTCATCCTGTATCTCTCATTCTGTATCTCTCATCCTCTACCTCTCATCCTGTATCTCTCATCCTCTAACTCTCAACCTCTACCTCTCATCCTGTATCTCTAATCCTCTACCTCTCATCTTCTACCTCTCATCCTGTATCTCTAATCCTCTACCTCTCATCCTCTACCTCTCATCCTGTATCTCTCATCCTCTACCTCTCATCCTCTACCTCTCATCCTGTATCTCTCATCCTCTACCTCTCATCGTGTATCTCTAATCCTCTACCTCTCATCCTCTACCTCTCATCCTGTACCTCTCATCCTCTACCTCTCATCCTGTATCTCTAATCCTCTACCTCTCATCCTCTACCTCTCACCCTCTACCTCTCATCCTGTATCTCTAATCCTCTACCTCTCATCCTCTACCTCTCATCCTGTATCTCTCATCCTCTACCTCTCATCCTGTATCTCTAATCCTCTACCTCTCATCCTGTATCTCTCATCCTCTACCTCTCATCCTGTATCTCTAATCCTGTATCTCTCATCCTCTACCTCTCATCCTGTATCTCTAATCCTGTATCTCTCATCCTCTACCTCTCATCCTGTATCTCTCATCCTCTACCTCTCATTGTGTATCTCTAATCCTCTACCTCTCATCCTCTACCTCTCATCCTGTATCTCTCATTCTCTACCTCTCATCCTGTACCTCTCATCCTCTACCTCTCATCCTGTATCTCTCATCCTCTATCTCTCATCCTCTACCTCTCATCCTGTATCTCTAATCCTCTACCTCTCATCCTCTACCTCTCACCCTCTACCTCTCATCCTGTATCTCTCATCCTCTACCTCTCATCCTGTATCTCTAATCCTGTATCTCTCATCCTCTACCTCTCATCCTCTACCTCTCATCCTGTATCTCTCATCCTCTACCTCTCATCCTCTACCTCTCATCCTCTACCTCTCATCCTGTACCTCTCATCCTGTATCTCTCATTCTCTACCTCTCATCCTGTACCTCTCATCCTCTACCTCTCATCCTGTATCTCTCATCCTCTATCTCTCATCCTCTACCTCTCATCGTGTATCTCTAATTCTCTACCTCTCATCCTCTACCTCTCATCCTCTACCTCTCATCCTCTACCTCTCATCCTGTATCTCTCATTCTCTACCTCTCATCCTGTACCTCTCATCCTCTACCTCTCATCCTGTATCTCTCATCCTCTACCTCTCATCGTGTATCTCTAATTCTCTACCTCTCATCCTCTACCTCTCATCCTCTACCTCTCATCCTGTATCTCTCATTCTCTACCTCTCATCCTGTACCTCTCATCCTCTACCTCTCATCCTGTATCTCTCATCCTCTACCTCTCATGCTCTATTTTTCATCCTCTACCTCTCATCCTCTACCTCTCATCCTGTATCTCTCATCCTCTACCTCTCATCCTCTACCTCTCATCCTGTATCTCTAATCCTCTACCTCTCATCCTGTATCTCTCATCCTCTACCTCTCATCCTCTACCTCTCATCCTCTACCTCTCATCCTGTATCTCTCATTCTCTACCTCTCATCCTGTACCTCTCATCCTCTACCTCTCATCCTGTATCTCTCATCCTCTACCTCTCATGCTCTATTTTTCATCCTCTACCTCTCATCCTCTACCTCTCATCCTGTATCTCTCATCCTCTACCTCTCATCCTCTACCTCTCATCCTGTATCTCTAATCCTCTACCTCTCATCCTGTATCTCTCATCCTCTACCTCTCATCCTCTACCTCTCATCCTGTATCTCTCATTCTCTACCTCTCATCCTCTACCTCTCATCCTGTATCTCTCATCCTCTACCTCTCACCCTCTACCTCTCATCCTGTATCTCTAATCCTCTACCTCTCATCCTCTACCTCTCATCCTCTACCTCTCATCCTGTATCTCTAATCCTCTACCTCTCATCCTGTATCTCTCATCCTCTACCTCTCATCCTCTACCTCTCATCCTCTATCTCTCATCCTCTACCTCTCATCCTGTATCTCTAATCTTCTACCTCTCATCCTGTATCTCTCATCCTCTACCTCTCATCGTGTATCTCTAATTCTCTACCTCTCATCCTCTACCTCTCATCCTGTATCTCTCATCCTCTACCTCTCATCCTGTATCTCTCATTCTCTACCTCTCATCCTGTACCTCTCATCCTCTACCTCTCATCCTGTATCTCTCATCCTCTACCTCTCATCGTGTATCTCTAATTCTCTACCTCTCATCCTCTACCTCTCATCCTCTACCTCTCATCCTCTACCTCTCATCCTGTATCTCTCATTCTCTACCTCTCATCCTGTACCTCTCATCCTCTACCTCTCATCCTGTATCTCTCATCCTCTACCTCTCATGCTCTATTTTTCATCCTCTACCTCTCATCCTCTACCTCTCATCCTGTATCTCTCATCCTCTACCTCTCATCCTCTACCTCTCATCCTGTATCTCTAATCCTCTACCTCTCATCCTGTATCTCTAATCCTCTACCTCTCATCCTCTACCTCTCATCCTGTATCTCTCATTCTCTACCTCTCATCCTCTACCTCTCATCCTGTATCTCTCATCCTCTACCTCTCACCCTCTACCTCTCATCCTGTATCTCTAATCCTCTACCTCTCATCCTCTACCTCTCATCCTCTACCTCTCATCCTCTATCTCTCATCCTCTACCTCTCATCCTCTACCTCTCATCCTGTACCATCCATCCATCCAACACCTTGTCAAATCACTAATCCATAATGTTTTCTTGACAGAAAACTTCCCTTCTTATTATTTTTATGTTATTTCATTTATTTCTTCTTCTATAACTCATCTTATAAATAATGTGAGAATCAGAGTCAGGAAGCTGTGTGGAGGTCAAGGGTCAGCGACTAATCACACATTCACAATAATTAACACGTTCTTCACACTCGTATTAAATCAGGGATGAAAACAAACTTCCCGGAACGTGGCTTCTCCTGGAGGCTGGAGGTCAGAGGTCAGAGGTCAGCACCAGGAGCAGATCCTTTAACGCTGACTAAACGCTCCAATTAGACACATTCATGTTTATTAAAATCAAGCTAACGAGGATCAGGTGACCTCTGTATGGTCGTGACCTGACCACTGACCCCGCTGTCCATCAATCACAGAGGAGCAGGAGGAGGAGGAGAAGGAGCAGGAGGAGGAGCAGGAAGAGCAGGGGAGGAGGAGGAGGAACAGGAATAGCAGGAGGAGGAACGGGAGAAGGAGGAGTAGCAGGAGAAGCAGGT
This sequence comes from Lepturacanthus savala, assembly GCA_030544235.1. Taxonomy (NCBI): domain Eukaryota; kingdom Metazoa; phylum Chordata; class Actinopteri; order Scombriformes; family Trichiuridae; genus Lepturacanthus; species Lepturacanthus savala. Next base: position 37,377,828 of record CM060464.1, read on the forward strand.
GGAAGAGCTAGGAGGAGCTACAGAATATTTAACACTGAAGCTTCATCTTCTACATGAAGTGACGCTGATCAAATTAACTGATTTAAAACATGCTTCTTTGATAAAAAGCTTTGATTCTAACCTGCGTCTTTTATCCAATGAAACAGTTTTAGTATTAAAATACAGACATAAGAAGATGGAAGCTTTTAGTCTGGGAAATGATTCAAATATAATAATCTGTCTGACTGTGAGGTTAGTTTTTATTATTATTATTATTGTTGTTGATATTATTATATGTGAACACAATCTAAATGATAAGTTGTTAATATAATGATTTAATGAAATGATCCTTTTCTTTCATATTCTTCCCACTATCAGGTCATTAAAGTTCACCCAGACACCATCAATCACAGTTTCTGGTCATGGATGTTTGTTGATGCTATTTATTTATTTATCACCCTTTGACACCTGTTGACAAACTGCAGGACAAGGAATACTCTATCTGATGAATCTGATGAATATTCATAAAGGTTAAAAACATCAGAACCATGTGTCACAAAATATGTGTTATATACATAAATATTACTGAATATATATATATATATATATATATATATATATATATATATATACTGTATATAGAGGGAGAGAGAGAGAGAGAGAGAAAAAGAGAGAGAAGATAACTGTGATTGCAGTGTTAATGTTAATGTTAATTTGATGAAAGACAAGAATAAAGCTCCAGATTTTTTTTAAATAAAAGAGTCACATGCAGAATGTTCTTCTTCTTATAATTATTATTATTCTGCTTCTGACACAATTCAAAAATCACTAAGAAATAAATGTGATATGAAACATATCTGTGCAAAATAATGCTGACACTATAAAAATAAAGCTAAATAATGCTGACACTATATATATATATATATATATATATACATATCATGTATATATATATCACAGGAAGCCTAAGCCTTCTTCCTGTCAAACTATGATCGCGTGAAAACAGATCGATAGACAGATAGAGACAAGAATCTTCTTTCTTGTGAATAAAGGTGAGATTATTGTTACTGATCCATAGGAATCAATATAAATGTTGGACTGTACTAACCTGACTCAGAGGTTTGATGCTGTTGTTTGTGGTGTTGATGTTTTCTTGTTGTTTTTCTCTGAACTCTCAGAGTCTGATGATGATGATGAGCTCTGAGAAATTAAACAGATGATAACGGGCTGGATGATGGAAGGGAAGAGTGATGAGTGGGAGGAGAAGCTGTAGGAGGAAAAACACTAAGCAGGGGTAAAAGGTCAACGCATCACAGTGCTCACATGTTCCTGACAGAAACAACAACAGGAAACCGCTGCAATAAAAGCTCCTGATTTGCACGTATCTGTCTCCAGCTTCGCTTCTGTTGACAGGAGGAGGAGAAATGCAGCTTGATAACATCTGGAAAGAAAATCAAGAGGAGAAAGGAAGGAATTTATAGAGAAAACAGGGTGTTGTTTTTATTTTATTCCATTTTATCATCAGGCGTCAAAGTCCTCCCTGCTCCTCCTCCTTGCTCCTCCTCCCTGCTCCTCTTCCCTGCTCCTCCTCCCTGCTCCTCTTCCCTGCTCCTCCTCCCTGCTCCTCCTCCCTGCTCCTCTTCCCTGCTCCTCTTCCCTGCTCCTCCTCCCTGCTCCTCTTCCCTGCTCCTCCTCCCTGCTCCTCTGTGTTCTTCAGTATGTTAATGTGGTGCTCCTCTCCTCCTCCTCCTCCTGGAGGTCCAGTGGTTGCCAGCTGCTCCTCCTGGTGGTGGAGCCTCCTCCTCCTCAGCAGCAGGTGGTGAGTTAGTGTCTGCCAACAAACTGCTGGCAGCAGGAGCTGATTACTTAGCCTCTGCTCCAGAGGAGGTTTGGCAGCAAGGAGGCGCGGTGGCAGGAACCTGATACGCCTACGAAGGAGGAGACGGAACAAAGCTCCTTTCCTGATATTCACTTCTATTCATCTGCCTCCTCTGAGCTTCAGCTCCACAAACATCAACAAAGACATGTTAGGTTGGATTCTCCAGGTTTTTATTTCACCCTGAACATTTGATATGAGGAGGTTTTGTTTTCTGTTTGTAGAACAAATCTCACTCATGCCACCTGTAGTGTTTCAGGAGCGACTAGTGGCTCCTGCTGGTCAATGTTAGTAGAAGACTGAGAAGACTGAGCTGCTACCTGTCTGGGTGGATCCTGCCTCTCACCTGTAATGTGCTGGGATTGGCTGCAGCAGACCATGTGACCCTAGTGAGAAATCAGCAGGTATAAGATTATTTTTTCTGAAAAGGGGTCCTATATTCCTACTTAGCCAAACCCTAACCCTAACTCTAATCCTAACCCTAATGTTAACCCTAATGTTAACCCCAACTCTAACCATATATCCAAACCCCTTTAGAATCCTAATCCTAACCATATGATAATCCCAGTTTTATCCACAATCCTAATTCTAATCCTAAACCTAACCCTAACCCTAATCATAACCCTTAACCTAATCTTAACTCTAATCCTAACTGTAAACCAACTAATCCTGACTGTAACATGAGCCTAAATCTCCTGGTCCAGTTCTGGTCAAAACCAAACCTACCAGTCTGGCAGGTTTCCAGGACACTAAAATAAAACATCTTTCTTCCCAAAACAGCATGTGTTCAAAAGAGTGTGTGGCAGTCTCACTGCCCCGTGGGTTCCCCCGGCACTGAACAGACAGACAGCAAGTCCAGTTGTGTGGAAGTGTGAGAATTCTCACGTGATAACTGCCCTAGTGTGTGGAGTTTTGCTCTCAGGTCCAGGACGTACTGAACTTCGTTCTTACTTGGGCTCGGACCATCCTCCCAGCTTTCTTTAACCAGGTCCAGAACACCCCGTGGTTTCCTGCCGAACAGCAGCTCAAAGGGAGAAAATCCCGTTGAGGCCTGGGGTACCTCACGCACTGCAAACAACAGAGGATGTAGCCATTTATCCCAATTATGATTATCATTGTGCACAAACTTACGGATCATGGACTTCAGAGTCTTATTCAGGCGCTCCACAAGGCCGTCCGTTTGAGGGTGGTAGATGCTGGTTCGAATAGACTTGATGCCCAATAACCCGTACAGTTCTCTCAGTGTTCGTGACATAAATTGGGTGCCCTGGTCAGTCAGGATGACCAGGGCTGAGATGGTGCACAGCGGCACTGCCTTGGGATATCGCATTGTGTAATCCACCAGGACTAACACAAAGCGATATCCCCGTGCGCTCCGGTGAAATGGCCCGATGAGGTCCATCCCAATGCGTTCAAGTGGGACCTCAATCAGTGGTAATGGGCGCAGTGGCGCTCTCGGGACGGCCGGTGGGTTAACTAACTGGCATTCGGGACAAGACGCACACCAGCGGCGCACGTCTGCCCGAATGCCTGGCCAATAGAATCAGGCCATTATCCGGTTCAGTGTTTTATCATATCCCAGGTGTCCAGCCATCGGGTTGTAATGAGCCGCCTGGAAAACTATTTCCCGACGGCTTTTCGGGACCAACAACTGGGTTATTATGTTGCCTGTCTGAGTGTCACGACTCGCTCTGTATAATCTGTCCCTGCGCAAAGAAAAATGTGGATATGATAGTGCTGCGTCAGGGCGCACCATGTGACCATCAATTCGTATAACTTTGTCAAAGGCAAAGCGCAGAGTATCGTCACGAGACTGCTCGAGTGGAAAATCTTCCATGGAGTTAAACACGGGAACCTGCGGAGCCTCCGGTGGAGGCACCGCCGGTTCCCCCTCCCCGTCTGCAGCGTCGGACAACCTCGCGTCACCGCTAAGCACAGTGCACATATCCCCTGTCCCTGTCGGTCGCGAGCACACCCCCACACATTGTCCCACTAATTTATCAAACCCCGGCCAATCCGTGCCCAAGATCAGAGGATGCGCCAGGCGGGAACTAACCGCAGCCTTCACACTATGCTTTTTTCCCTTGTAGCGAATTTCCACCGGCACCACAGGATATCTGTGAATATCCCCATGCACACACCTGATATCAACCCATCCCACCTCCAACACTGCCCCGGGTCGAATCAGGTTCTGGTGAACTATAGACTCCATGCAGCCGGAGTCCACTATTGACCGATGTGTACCCCCCTGAATCCTTACCGGAACGCTGTACGTCTCTCCTGGACCGGGGGAGGGTGCCGGGGGGCCGACAACCCGGATCACCTGCCCAACCTCCATTAGCGGACACTCGCGGCGGAAATGTCCGGGCTGCCCGCACCTCCAGCACTCCTGTCCTGCCGCCTGAGGGATCCTCTGTGGCAGCGCCCATAGCGGCTGGACCCTGTGGTGGAAAAAAAACAGAGGGGACGTCTCCCCCGGCTGCAGCCATCTGTACGCCGCTTCCCTCAGGACCCCCCCGGAATCTCCGCCGGTGGTCGTCCGCCGAATACGAGGATGGCCCTCTTCACGGCCCGGTATTGTCCCCGCGAGGAGGCAGGCAGGCCGAGCGCCGCTGTCTGCGCGTCCCCCGCCAGCAGTGGCAGCAGGCGCACGGCCCACTCTGCCTCCGGCCACACGCACGCCGTCACCTCGAACATGTCCAGGAATGACTGGGCGTCGTCGCTCCCGGTCATTCGCTGCAGTGTCATGCCGGCGAGCGGGGGACTCGATGATGCCGTCCCCGACCGAGCCAGCATTGTCTGTAGCAGCTGCGTCTGCCCCTCGACCTGCAGCTGAAGCGCCGAGAGCTGTTGCCTGCTGGCCGCTGCCTGGTCCCGGCTCATCGCAGCGACCTCCGCCAAGATCTGGGCCAGCACCGTAACTGGCTGGACCTGCTGTGGCTCCGACATGTCCTTCGTGCCAGGTCCTTGCTTGGGTGCCAAATGTGGCAGTCCCACTGCCCCGTGGGTTCCCCCGGCACTGAACAGACTGACAGCAAGTCCAGTTGTGGTGGATTCACTTTTTATTTTGCACACACACACACGCGCACACAGACCCGCTGCAGCCGATCGCAGGCCAATTCGCTGCCGTCTGCTGGGTCTCTTTGCGCTCTCGTTTTCCACCCTCCGGGTCCAGCCTGCTAATGTGTTTTAAAGAGAAGGTGAGAGTCATTAGTGCACCTGCGCCCCACTGCACAATCACTCTCACCTGGCGCCGCTCCCCTGAGCCCTCCCCACACCTCTCTCCCGCATTTATTTGCATCACAAAACCAATATCCATGAAAAAGTCCCTGTTCATAATCACTTGGTTGTACTTCCTGTCAGTTCCTATCAGTGTTGTCACTCTGATGACTGCTGTACTATGAACACTACTTTATCCTGGTGTTCACGTGCTGATATCAGCAACGATACAGCAGACATATGAAGGGACAGGAAGTAGGTAGAGACAGCCACAGAGACATAGAGAAAGACACATAGAGATACAAAGACAAAGAGAGACAAAGACAGAGACATGGAGACATAGAGAAAGAGACATAGAGACATAGAGATACAGAGACTAAGACAGAGACAGAGACATAGAGACATGGAGACATAGACAGAGACATAGAGATTCAGAGAAATAGAGACGGAGACATAGAGACAGAGACATAGAGATACAGATACATAGAGATATAGAGATACAGAGACATAGAGATACAGAGACATAGAGACAGATACATAGAGATACAGTGACATAGAGACATAGAGACAGAGAGATACAGTGACATAGAGACATAGAGACAGAGACATAGAGACAGAGATACAGAGACATAGAGATACAGAGACATAGAGACAGAGAGATACAGAGACATAGAGACAGAGACATAGAGATACAGCGACATAGAGACATAGAGACATAGAGACAGAGACATAGAGATACAGAGACATAGAGACAGAGACATAGAGACATAGAGACAGAGACATAGAGACAGAGACATAGAGATACAGAGACATGGAGACAGAGGCATAGAGACATAGAGACAGAGACATAGAGATACAGAGACATAGAGACAGAGAGATACGGAGACATAGAGACATAGAGATACAGAGACATAGAGACGGAGACATAGAGACAGAGACATAGAGATACAGATACATAGAGATATAGAGATACAGAGACATAGAGATACAGAGACATAGAGACAGATACATAGAGATACAGTGACATAGAGACATAGAGACAGAGAGATACAGTGACATAGAGACATAGAGACAGAGACATAGAGATACAGAGACATAGAGACAGAGAGATACGGAGACATAGAGACATAGAGATACAGAGACATAGAGACGGAGACATAGAGACAGAGACATAGAGATACAGATACATAGAGATATAGAGATACAGAGACATAGAGATACAGAGACATAGAGACAGATACATAGAGATACAGTGACATAGAGACATAGAGACAGAGAGATACAGTGACATAGAGACATAGAGACAGAGACATAGAGACAGAGATACAGAGACATAGAGATACAGAGACATAGAGACAGAGAGATACAGAGACATAGAGACAGAGACATAGAGATACAGCGACATAGAGACATAGAGACATAGAGACAGAGACATAGAGATACAGAGACATAGAGACAGAGACATAGAGACATAGAGACAGAGACATAGAGACAGAGACATAGAGATACAGAGACATGGAGACAGAGGCATAGAGACATAGAGACAGAGACATAGAGATACAGAGACATAGAGACAGAGAGATACGGAGACATAGAGACATAGAGATACAGAGACATAGAGATAGAGACATAGAGACATAGATATACAGATACATAGAGACATATAGACATGGAGACAGAGACATAGAGACATAGAGACCTAGAGATACAGAGACATAGAGACATAGATATACCGATACATAGAGACATAGAGACATGGAGACAGAGACATAGAGACATAGAGATACAGAGACATAGAGACAGAGACATAGATATAGAGAGACATAGAGACAGAGGCATAGAGACATAGAGACAGAGACATAGACATACAGAGACATCGAGACATTGAGACAGAGACATAGAGACATAGAGACATAGAGATACAGATACATAGAGATATAGAGACATAGAGATGTCTCTATACAGTGACATAGAGACATAGAGACAGAGACATAGAGACATAGATATACCGATACATAGAGACATAGAGACATGGAGACAGAGACATAGAGACATAGAGATACAGAGACATAGAGACAGAGCGATGGAGACACGTCAAACACTCATATAACAATAATCTTAGACTACAAAACAAAACTGGAGATGTCCCTGATGTGAGAATCAACCAGAACCTTGCCTCCAACTCTACTGGTAATTTATTCATGGGATGAACGATGAGGGACACACACACTAACACACACACTCACACACAAACACACACACACACACATTATTACACACACACTAACACACACACACACACATTATTACACACACACTAACACACACATTATTATACACACAAACGCACGCACATTATAATACACACACATGCAAACACACACAAACACACTAACACACACACACATTATAACACACACGCACAGTGACACACACAGGCCTGAAGCCACAGACAAACATGACGTTTTAACCTGTATTCATCATCAACATTTAATCCTTCATCTTTCTGAGTTTCATGGCCTGTAAACACAACTCTAACATATCATGTTCTTATGTATATGATGATTCAAGTTGCATTTAAACAACTTCAGTTTACTATTTCATTTAACAAAGTGATCTCCACATTAATCTACATCTATTTGGATTATGGATTAATGGATTTGAGTCATTTATTCAGTAGAAAATGTCCAAATTCTCTGGTTCCAGCTTCTCTTCTCTGATTATTTCCTGGTTTCTTTAGTCTCTATAATAATAAACTGATGATTTTGGGGTTGTGGACAAAAAAGACTTTGTAGGTTGAATCTTCTGCTTTGGAAACACTGATCCACATTCACACCATTTAATGAACCAAGCAACTAATAGATTCATCGTTTCAATAATCAATATATTAATTGAGATCAGAATAGTCATTAGTTTCAGCTCTCCTTTAAATCAGTCAAAGCCATACACAGAGTTTAACTCCTAGTGATAAATATTCAGGGATAGAAAACACAAAATAGAACAGATTCATGCAAAATGTATTAAAACTGTGAGTGTTTGTTTTGATGTTTGTTGATGTTTGTGTCGTTGTTTGTTGATGCTTGGTGATGTGTGTGGTTGTAGATGTTTGTTGAAGTTTGTCTGGTTGCTTGTTGATGTTTGTGTTGATGTTTGTGTGGTTGTTTGTTGTTGTTTGTGTGGATGTTTCTGTGGTTGGTTTTTGATGTTTGTGTGAATGTTTGTTGATGTTTGTGGTGTTGTTTGTTGATGTTTGTCTTGCTGATGTTCGCCTGGTTGTTTATTGATGTTTGTTGAGGTTTGTGTGGTTTGTTGATGTTTGTGTGATTGTTGATGTTTGTGTTGATTATGTGGTTGGTTTTTTTATGTTTGTGTGGATGTTTATTGATGTTTGTGTGGTTTGTTGATGTTTATGTGGTTGGTTTTTGATGTTTGTGTGGATGTTTGTTGATGTTTGTGTGGTTGTTGGTTGGTATTCGTGTGGTTGTTTGTGCATGTTTGTGTGGTTGTTTGTTGATGGTTTAGTGGTTGTTTGTTGATACTTGTTGATCTGTGTGTTGTTGTTGATGTTTGTGTGATTGTTTGTTGGTGTTTGTGTTGATGTTTCTGTGTTTGTCTTTTGATGTTTGTGTGGTTGTATTTTGATGTTGGTGTCCTCGTTTTTTGATGTTTGATGATTGTTTGTTGATATTTGTTGATGTTTGTGTACTTGTTTGTGTGGTTGTTTGTTCGTGTTTGTGTTGATGTTTCTGTTTGTTTTTTGATGTTATTGTGATTGTTTGTTGGTGTTTGTGTGGTTGTTTGATGTTTTTGTGATTGTTGATGTTTGTGTTGATGTTTCTGTGGTTGTTTGTTGATGTTTCTGTGGTTGTTTGTTGATGTTTGTGGTGTTTTTTGTTGATGTTTGTGTTGATAGCGGTATTCCAGGAATCAGGACATCTGAAAACTCAGAATGAATAAACCCTGAGATGAGGGAAACTCTAAGTTATTTGTTCCACAAAAGAGGGAACTGAAACTCTGAATCAGTCACCATGGTAACAGACTCTGTCACCATGGTAACAGACTCAGTGAACATCACCCGCTGCAGAGACTGGATATCCTGTCAGTTATTTACTGATGAATATCTGTTTAAACGCTGCTGCTTTTCATAAACTGACATAATCTGGGTGAATATATACAGTATATATATATTAAAGTAGACTATATAGGCCTGTTTTTATGGGCTTCTGCTTCTTCTTTCTGTTGGCTGAGTTTTTTTAATTAATATATTATTAAGTGTTTGTGTTCACATCATCACAATTTAAATGAGTTTAATACGTATAAAATAAAAATATATGAACATTGTATGAAGTGTTACTGTGAGTGGACGAGTTCCACCAACATTTAGTTTGTTAGGGTTTAAATTACTATTGAAGTAACCACATAATTAATATTTATTCATACTGAATATTTACTTGTTTAAGGGCTGATGTCAATCAAAGTGAGGTTCAGTCATAGTCTAGTTATATATGTCTGACCTTCATGAATGATGTTTTTATATTTCATTTTTAGTTCCTGTTTTCTTCCTCTTCCTCCTCTATTCTATTCTATAACTTGCTGCTATAGTCCATTCTAACTTACAGCTGTTACACTTCAATATGTCCGTAGGTATCGGTGCTCCATTGATCATGGCTTTTTAAACGTACTCAGAGTTGATGAACTAATTCAGATCAGCTGTTCTGGAACCAGATACTCAGAGTTTATCATCTCAGAGTAAGTTAACTCAGAATTGAAGGACAAACTCAGAGTTTGTTGACCTCCTTTCTGGAATAACCCCGATGTTTGTCTGGTTGTTTGTTGATGTTTGTCTGGTTGTTTGTTGATGTTTGTCTGGTTGTTGTTTGTGTTGATGTTTGTTGTTGTATGTGTGGTTGTGTGTGATGTTTGTTTGTCCCCCTCCCTTCTCTCCTCAGAAGACTGAGGTGTCATTTTTTTCCAGTGTTTTCCAGAGATTCCCTGTGGTTAATTCCATCAGTCTCACCAGTTTCAGCCAAATGCTGCAGCCTCACTCTGAGTTTCTGTATTTGATCAGAATCTAATAAACTCATCCTGAGTCACTTAAAGGATAATTAAGTACAAACAACAGTGAATCACTTCTTATTCAACAACAAATCCACATGAAACAGATTTGTACATTTAGACCTGAGCAAATCTCATTTTTATGACATATATTTAGAGACTAAATGGATGGGTGATGTGGTGTAACCTAAAAACTTGGCACCGGATAGTTGAACTCTCTTAAAAAGATAAAAAAAAAACAACACATGCTATCAACAGGTTTTATATTCCAGGTGGATTATATATTTAATTGTTTTCATTCCTTTTGGGTAACACCATTTGACATTTCATGTCAAAGGTTCCATCCATGTTTCATAAATTTATTTGATTCTTCCCAGCCTCATAGATATTTGTTTAGTTCATTTATGATCCATCTAGAAACTGTGGAGACATTTCATTCAGAATCAGGAAGGAAAAGTGTGTTTGTAACACAATAGTGTTACGGGGTTCTCCCAGCACAGACAGACAGGACACGAGACAGGTGGCTGTTTACGCCGAAGCGTCTTTATTGACGAGTTCAGTTCAGTTCAATTTCTGTTTGTGTCGTTTTTTCCTCTCCGTCGCCGCCGTTTACTCCTCTCTCTCCTCTCAGGCTGTCACTGTGGGTATACAAATGCATTCTCATTACCAGATTCTCAACAGCTGTGGAATTGTCTCACCTGACACTGTTCCTGTGAGCCACTCCCACACGTCTCTCCCCTCCAGCCGAGAGCAGCCCACGCCCCCCTCCACAGTGTTATTCCAGCCTCACTGGTGGCACATTTAAAATGGTAGTGTCAACAGCACTCTGAGGTAGTACTTCATGGGGCCTCAGAGTATGTTATGTATTGCACTAATTGTTCAGATGAAATTGGCTATCAGAGTTCTAATGTAGAGGTTGGCATCATTCCTTATTGTACAACATTAAAGAGGCTGCATGTATTTTTCAAAAAGATTTATTCATAAAAACACAAACAAAAACACAAAATAACAATCTAAAATAAACGGGTGTATGTACATGTGAATGTGTGTTGGTGTATGCTACATGTGTGTGTAGGAACTACAAAGATGGCTGCTGTTACGGCTGGGTGGCTCCCTGTCTGTTGAGACAAAGGCAAAGTGGCTGACCATGCTAATAAACGTGTGTGTGTCTGTAGGCTTCTGTCCTGCCGCTTCTCCTGCTGTGGAGAAGGAGCCTGGAAGAGGAGGTGAAGAGAACCGGTAAGAGAGAGAACAGGCCAGAGATCTGCCTTTATATCTGGTTATATCTCACCATTGAAGGTGTGAAACCAGAAGCTCCTTCCAGATGTTCCAGGTCTGATCAGAATCATCATCAGTGACCAGCTCCAACTCTGCTGATTAGTTTAGTGTCTGACTTGTTCCTCCTGGTTCTACCATATCAACCATATTCTACCACATCAACCGTGTTCTGCCAGACCAACCATATTCGATCACATCAACCATATTCTACCAGACCAACCATATTCTACCAGACCAACCATATTCTACCACATCAAGGTGGCTGCAGTTTTTAGGTGGCCCAGTGCATGATGGGTAATTCCTGCTGTAGTCTGACCATCTCACTCCCTGTGTAATTGTAATATTAATCCTGGATTACTTTAATCTCATGCTGAGGAGGTTTCATCTGTTAGCAAAAACATGTTGTGTAGTCAATAATAATAACAATAATAAAAATAATAAATAGTATTATATAACATTTCCACACATTAATACAAGCAATCACAAAGTTTATAAAAAAAGAAAAAAAAATAATAATACAATGATACACACATCCTTCCATAAAAACATCTTATATTAATAATTCACAGAGAAGGAGTGGGGTTAGGTAAATGTGGACTTCTTCCCACACCTTTTCAGATTAAAACATTTAATAGAATATTCAAATTAAATGATTGTGTCTTTTTTCTTTTGATCTTTTGGTTGTCTTTATTTGTCAATTTGTGTATTATTTCTTGTTTTTGCTTATTTAATGTAGTTTTATAGCAGAGACTGCTAACCACTAACTAAATAACAGCCTTAACTATCCGTCTTCTCTAAACTACTAGTAGAGATATGGATCAAACAGGAAGCGAATACTTCCTGTATTTTCTCCTTTGAAGGCAGCAGGATTTTGTCAGGATTCTGGGACTGTAATCACCGTTTTGTCCATGTGGGGTCCCCAGTGTGCATGATTGCAGGTCACGTGTGTTTTTTTTCAATTGTGTAACTGATTGTTTGATTGTGTCCACCTGTTAACTTGCCTATATAAGCCACCTGATCTTTTTATTTCTTGCTGAATCTTGAAATGATACTAGGCCATGGTGTTATGACAGTTAAGTATCTGAGTCTTTTTTGTTCCCTGGTGACTGCGCCCTACTAAGATCTATTTTTGGTGTTTTGCCTGATTTGTTACCTTTTTTTGGAGAAACTGTTTTGTACTCTCTTGACTTTTTTCTCTTGGATGTTTCGTTGGATACTTTTGCCTGGCTCATTAAGTAAAGGACTTTATTGAACCTTACTGGACTGTCTCTGTCTCTGCATCTAAGTTTTCCCTGCCACCTCCAGCCTAGGGGTAAGGCTCCTGACTCTCACGCAGGAGACCTATGTTCGATTTCCCGTAGTCCTCACAGATTTCACTGCAGTTTGTCTTCTTTAAAGGAGAGGAGTAGTTCATCTGGAATGAGCGAAGGTTTCCTGGGGAGGTGCATGAGTTCCATCTCAGCCAGGCAGGTGAGCAGAACTTTAGCATTCATCACCTTTATAGACACAACAAGTCCAAAGATCAGGAGAATGAGTTGGATTCATCCTGGGAACCGAAAACAGCCAATAACTGGAAAACAGGCGCCAGAGAATCAAAGTCATTAATATTCATCTTCTGATGGTGAATTCCATGGGAATGTGGTCAGTAGTTATTGAGATATTTCACTAAAAGCTTTCACTAAAAGAGACACAGTGGGAGCATCAGTAGTCAATGGGCTCATCCTCTGGGCACCAAGCATCAACACATTCTCCTGGCAAAGCCTCAAACAGCTGCTGGATGTCTGAAAAAAAGCAGCTGGACTCCGTCTCTGCAACTCAGACACAAACTTTCAGTAATGAATCAGTTTTAATACTGAGAATCACAACAATTAACTTTGTCCTTGTTTATTTTATCTCTCTCCAGAATGGGATTAATTTCTTTATAAAATACCTGCTTTACTTCCTGTAGTGGAAAAGTGTTTTTCTTGTTGCAGAGAAGCTGTGTATTGATATAAATTCAGGATTTGGTTTGGTTAGTTTAGTCTTCATTGATTTCTCAGATGTTTTCTTATTGTTGCTCTGAGGTCAGAAAAAATATTTTACAAGAAAAAAAAAGTCCAGCAGCTGAAGAGAAGAAAGAGTTTTAAACATGAGGAACACAAGGGCTGTATAGTTGCCATCATTTAGATTCATATGTATTTTGGAGGAATTTTAATGTTGGATTATCAAATGAGCTAAAGCAGCGGTTCCCAAACTGTTTTATCTGTTACCTCCATCTATCTCCAAACTGGTTGATACACCCACTATTTCCTACACCTTCTAAAAAACACAGCTAAATGTGTTAAGGCAGCATGTTTAATTTAACCAGAACACATCATCTAATGATCACATTGATCTGAATTAAATTTTAAAGTTTTAAAATAATCCAACACAGTAAAGTTTGTAGCATGAGATGACAGGCTTAGCAGCAGGAAGTATGTTGGGGGAAGCAGGGTAACCATAGCAACACTAGTCTGATGATACAGGATATTATGGGATATTATGTTCTAGCTGCTGTTTGGTTGATGTTTTTGAATCAATGATCATTCATCATCTTGTTCAAGGATGTGACACTGAGGGTCTTTACACTGTCCTCATTTAGTCACTTTAAACAGACTAGAGTTGGTTTCCTTGGATAGTTCCACTTCGTTTGTCCAGGTGTGAAAACTCATAGAACTCTGGTCCAAATAAACCAACTCTGTTCCAAATAAACCAGCTCTGGTCCAAATAAACCAACTCGGGTCCAAATAAACCAACTCGGGTCCAAACAAACCAGCTCTGGTCCAAATAAACCAACTCTGGTCCAAACAAACCAGCTCTGGTCCAAATAAACCAGCTCTGGTCCAAACAAACCAACTCTGGTCCAAATAAACCAACTCTGGTCCAAATAAACCAGCTCTGGTCCAAATAAACCAACTCGGGTCCAAATAAACCAACTCGGGTCCAAACAAACCAGCTCTGGTCCAAATAAACCAACTCTGGTCCAAACAAACCAGCTCTGGTCCAAATAAACCAGCTCTGGTCCAAACAAACCAACTCTGGTCCAAATAAACCAACTCTGGTCCAAATAAACCAGCTCTGGTCCAAACAAACCAACTCTGGTCCAAACAAACCGGGGTACGTTATAAAACGGGGTACCACCGGATAACCGGACTAATAACTAATGTGGTCAGTCTCACAAAATAATTACCTTAATGGAAGGTACAAAAAGGAAGGTGTGAATCCGTACACTAGCCCAGTCAACCAGCTCTTTGTCACAATATACAGACAAAATACCAGGAAGCTTCTTCTTTAAATACACAAGAGTTTATTGACAATCAATAATCACTTTACAATTAATACTGTTGTTAATATCCTCAGGTAACTACAACTACATGAATATGGTAAACTAAACAGAACAAATAAGCTAAGTATAACAGAGAGACAACTAAGTAAACAGTGTAAACAGACAAAACCAAGACAACAGCAGGGAGTGTGTGTGTGTGTGTGTGTGTATGTGTGTGTGTGTGTGTGTGTGTGTGTGTGTGTGTGTGTGTGTGTGTGTGTGTGTGTGTGTGTGTGTGTGAGAGAGAGTGTGAGTGGGCGTGTGAGGTCGCAAGATGGCAGCTACACTGGAACAAAGTGGGACTCTCAAGATGGCGGCTACGCTAGAACGGGTGTTACGCCACTAGTGGTCACACTGTGACAATACACCCATGGATACTGGTGTGTGAGAGAAGATGGCGACTTGTCCACGACAACGTAATCCGGAACAAAGAAAAGCACGGGGAGCGTGCGCAGTGTGGTGCATGTATGTGTTAATGTAGGTGTGCAAGCGTTCGTAGTGAGTGAGAGGAGGGAGAGCGAAGAGGAATGAGAGAGAGAGGGTGAGAGACTCTGTGCTCAATCAGCTGATCACAGTCACAATATAAACAGAGTAACGGACACAGCGATCCATACAAAACAACACGTGAAAACACTAATAAAACACCACAACTAATATTCACTGCCCAGAAGATAACCTCTTACTGTGACGCAGGCTGGAGTTGTGATGATCTGGAGTTTGTTGATCCGGAGTCTGACAGTCCGGGGCTAGCGGCACGCTAGTGTCCTCTCACAGTCCGTGGCTCGGAGGGAGAGGGTCACAACAGGAAAGAAAGTAGGGAAACGGCGTGTCTCAGGTGTCCTTTCATAGGCAGGCGTCACCTGAAATTCCTCAGGGCGAGGCACAACATATATATATATATATATATATATATATATATATATATAATGGGGGAAATAAGTATTGGATGCGTCAACTTTTTTGTCATTACAATTATTTCCAAAGATGCAATTCATGTGACATTTCTTCCAGACACTGGTATTAACTCAAATAAACCACACATGAAAAGGAATCACAACATTCAAATCCATAAATAATGATTATGTGGAATTAAGTGCAATAACACAGGAAAAAAAGTATTTAACATACTATCTGAGACTCGTTTATTACTTTGTGGAGAAGCGTTTGTTTGCAATGACAGCTTCCAGACGCTTCTTGTATGTATTAATCACCGACACTGCTCAGGTGTGATTTTTGTCCATTCCTCTGCACAGATTGTCTTTAAATCTGGAATATTCTTTGGTGACCTCTGGTGAACCCTTTTCTTTAGTTTTTTCCACAAATGTTCAATCAGATTTAAGTCAGGTGATTGACTGGGCCATTCTAACACATTGATTTTCTTTTTTTAAACCATTCGAGAGTCAACTTTTTCATGTGCTTTGGATCGTTGTTCTGTTGAAAGGTCCAGCCACGTCTCATCTTCATCATCCTGGTGGATGGCAGCAGGTTCATCTCAAGAATTTGCCGATAGATGTTTCCATTCATTGCTCCTTCAATTATATGAAGTCTGCCAGTACCACGAGATGAGAAACAACCCCATATGCCATGATGTTTCCACCACCAAACTTCACTGTTGGTATAGTGTTATTTGGGTGATGTGCAGTGCCATTTCTCCTCCAAACATGGTGTGTAGTATGACAGCCAGTCAGTCAGTCAGTCATTTTCTATACCTGCTTATTCCTCATTAGGGTCACAGGGGTCTGCTGGAGCCTATCCCAGCGCGTTATGGCAAGAGGCAGGGATACACTCCAGATGGTCGCCAGCCAATCGTGGGCAAGTATGACAGCCAAAAAGTTCAATTTTGGTCTTGTCTGACCGGACAACATTCTCCCAGTATTCCACAGGCTTATCCAGATGCTGTTTAGCAAACTTTAAACAAGCTTCAATGTGCCTTTTTTTGAGGAATGGAGTTTTGCTGGCTGAGCATCCATAGAGGCCATGGCAGTGGAGTGCATTGCCTATCGTTTTCTCTGTAACACTTGCACCTGCCTCCATGTCTTTCCAGGTGGTCCTTGGCTCTTTAAGAACTCTTCTGACCATCTTTCTGACTCCCTGGTCAGAAATCTTGCGAGGAGCTCCTGTGCGCGGCCTGTTGATGATAAGGTGATGCTTACGGTGCTTATTGGAATACTCAGATGCTTTGAGATAAGTCTGTAACCAGTTCCATTCTGATGCTGAGCAACAATCAGGTTGCGAAGGTCTTGAGAGAGCTTCTTGCTTTTTTGGTGCCTTTCCTTGCCAAACTATACAGCTTTTCCATGGTGTGTTCAATACTTTTTTCCTGTGTTATTGCACTTAATTCCACATAATCATTATTTATGGATTTGAATGTTGTGATTTCTTTTCATGTGTGGTTTATTTGAGTTAATACCAGTGTCTGGAAGAAATGTCACATGAATTGCATCTTTGGAAATAATTGTAATGACAAAAAAGTTGACGCGTCCAATACTTATTTCCCCCATATATATACATATATATATATATAATTTTTCTTATATTTTTGCAGGCATGTGGGAAGATGTTTGAAGTAGGGAGGGCTGCAAAATAAAAAAAATGACGTCATCTTTTATGTAAGATATATACGATTCTTCTTCTTCTTCTGTCAGATGGTTATCATCAGCCCCGCCATAAGCCCCGCCCCTCCACCTTCACATCATCATCATCATCATCTGGATGGTTTAGATCATTTGGAGCATCTGGAATTGACTTATGTTCATTTATCTGTTAACAGGAACCTAAAATCCTGCTGTGTGTCCACAGCTCGTTTAGTTTTCCAGCTTCTTCTGGGACAGCAGATGTGACTGTATTCACCTCAGCAGCAGGAATTGCTCTTCAGGTAAGTGAGGAGATAAGGGGCAGTAGATGTTCGATTGTCCAGCAGCAGTAGTGTTAGAGAGTGAACTCGTTATCAGGGTTGCAGATATCTGCTCTCAGCTTCCTGACTTCACTCTTATCTCCTCACTCTCCCTTTTTTGTTTTCCTTTTTCCTTTTGTGACTCCTCCATTTTTTTCCAGCTGCCTCCTGCTGCTGCAGTAAATGAGATTAGTGATGGTGGCTGAGGGAAGCCCTGGCCTCAGGCTGCACGCCGCTTTCTCAGAAGTGACGAAACGACTCTGACATCCAGTCAGTCAGAGAGGACACAAAAGGCAGAACAGGCCTTCTTCTGTTCCACGTAGCACACATCGGTCACACTGGCTCTGAGCAGCCACTGAGCAGCCACCGTGGCTCACAATCCAATTTCCTGACACTATTACAATCAAAAAATAGCTTAAAAAAAACGGCTTCTCCTCAGCTGCCATGAACTCAGAGGATGTCTTCATTTAACTCCCCGGCAGCAGCGACATACATCCGTGCCTTCATGAATAAGCGAATACATAAATAACGCAGATAGCATGAATTATTCAGGTCCTCCAGCATCCATGTAGGTGGGAGCAGACTCTAACCAGCTCTGACAAGAAACTCACACGGGGAAAAGTAATAAAGGTTCAAATAACCTCGCTGGGCCTGCAATCACTTCGCTTTAATCCAAAGATGCTGAGTGTGTTTCTTAGAGCAGACGTGTGTTTATAGACTGAGACGCTTCGCTGCTCACGCGTTTTAAAGGGACATGCTGCACATTTCCTGATTTGTTGTTCTCTGTTTATCAACAATTCAAGGAAGCAGCAGTTAATAACTGATGTAAATGTTACTTTATAAAAAAAAACAAAAAAAAAACACCTCAGCATCAAAGCAGAGTACATTAAAAAAAAACAACAGTTACTGTTTATAGATAATAGAATATTAATGTATATTAACTTTATGAACACAATAAACAGAGCCCTGGTTTTAGACTAGATGATACTCTGTGAGTGATTGATCTGTGAATTTGGATTCTGCTCCAGTGTCCAGGTCTCCTGTGACCTGAGGACCATCACTCGTCCTCTTCTGTGACCTTTGACCCCTTACTATCTGATTCTCGGACTCACCTCCAGATCACCACACACTTGCCAAACGCTGCTTCTCTAATCCCATTATCATGGATTAGTGGCAGCATGGGGACATCACAATATGTTAGCGACATCCCACCTTCTGCAGCAGGAGGGATTTTATCACCATTATCATTATTATCAGCAGGCTGAGGCTGTTAGAGCCATAAATGCAGCAGATGCTCAGGTCAGCCTGTTTGTTTCTCATCTAAAATAGAACAGGAAACCAAATAGCACCCTAGTTATGTTCTGAAATATCTGATTATATGGGGAGGTGTAAGAATAATGAAAAAAGAAATAGGTTTTTAGGAGCAGCATTCAGTTCTTTTGTAAAACCCCAAATTACAAATCCTACATTCATCTCAGTGGGTTTTACAGTTTTAGACCCTCAGATTAAATTAAGAAAAAAAAAACTCAGAAGAGAAAGAGTTAAACACAGACATTTAACAATTACAGACACCATGGAACAGGAAATATGGAGTCTAAGGATTTATAGAATATGCAGGACTAATATAATATGGAATAATTCAAGTGTTGGCAGAGTATTACTGTAAGTTAAATAACTGCAGGTTTTGATCATTAATAACTAGCAGAGAGAAGAGCTCATCATCACGGGGTAATCCCTGTTCAAATGTTCATCCCTGTTCCTGACCAATTAGAAAAGAGCTTCATGGAGTCTGTTTACAGCTTAGCGATGTTATGAATCATCAGAACCAAACAAGCTGAGACTGAACTCACTGATCCACTTGGTTCTGAATCAGCTGATGAATAGAAAGTCCTTTAACACTCAGATGACTTTATCATTGTCTTCATGTGCTGCTGAGATTCATCCATGAATAAAACACAATACCTGGCTCAGTTTGGGTTTTAACATGACAAACTTTATTATTAAACAGTACTTTGAGGGGACAGATCCTTGCATGAATCAGGAATGGATCCATCAGATCCTGGACTCCCATGAAGCTTCATGACAGTGAAACACATTGTTGGAAAATGTTCTTTTTGCTGCAGTGGAACATTTCTCTGAAGAAGAAAAAGAATGAGAAAAAGAAGGCTGAGAGAAGGATGAGAAGATCCCAACAGCACAAAGAAGCTACAGACGATGATCCAGAAAGGTCAGATATGATGCAAAAGGTCAAAGTTCAGTTTCTGATTTCATTTGAGTCACTGCTGCTGAGCAAGGAATGAAAAGTTCTCTTTAGAGAAGGATATTTTCTCTCTGACATCAAACCCTGATGAACAAACAGAAATGATCACAGGATTGATTTTCTTCTGTCAGAACAGGCGAGGAACATGTTCCTGTTTCCTCTCGAGCTCTCCTCCACACCAAGGCCTCCTCCTTCCATAACAACACTCCCATTCCACACAGAAACACTCGTCTACAATACAACATATTGTGCAAACTGCCACTTGAACTCCAAGAAGAGTGGTGCTTGTGTTTTTTTATGCCTTTCTGGTCCAATCAGCGGCGGCGGCTGGCTAATGAAAGATGCCGTCTCGCAGCAATCACTTGGACATCTGCTGCAGCTTTGAGGCGAGTCATTGTCTTCTCGTCCAGACGATCGCCGCGGGCTAAGAGCGGCCTCAGCTGTCAGAGACGCTGCCGCTTACAAGGAGAGAAGTGTTCAGAGTGAGGAATCCGCTGAAAATCAATGAAGAACGCAGGGGAAGAGAGAGAGAGACGACCACCACGGGCTGAACAGATGATGCTGCTGCTGGAGGGAGAAAAACAGGCGTCACTGGGGAAGAAGGATGGTTTCTAACGGTGTGAGGCCTCCAACACACACACACACACACACACACATATAAATATATATACACACAAATATATATATATATATATATATATATATATATATATATATGGAGCTCAGTCTTGTACCTTCAACAAGGAAAACAGTTTCATGTCATTCTGAACCATAGAAAGAGCTCAAACTGTGTATAACATATATAACAATATAACATTGTCTATGAGAAGAATTAATGGGACTTTATACTTTTAAAGATGTTCTAAACATCCAGTATCTGCATTTCTCTGGGTTTCATCTGAAGATTTGATGCATTAACATGGAAAAATGCATTTTTATTAGATTAGATCTGGGGAACATTAAAGGGAAATTTAAATGTTTCCTTCCCTAACATTAGTTATATATCAGAAATAAAATAAGTTGTCAGCTGGTTGCTGCCTGGAGTGAGAAGGAGCAGCCGTATGTATATATATGTATATATGAAGATATACATGAATTAATTGTTAATTGCTGGACATGAGACAACTTTATTACCGTTTGTTCTGTGAAGGCATCAAATTTCCACATTTCTATAACTTTAATGTGAGCACAGAGAAACAAATAGAAAGAAGTGAAGGAACAAGAAGGGAAAGATGTTAGTGAAGGAGAGCAGGGACCAGGCCACTTTCACACAGCTGTGGTTAAGGTGTAGAAGCATTAATTAGCATTAATTAGCAGGACAGGAAACAGCTTTAAAACATCATCTTTGCTGCTCAAAGGATAAATTACAGCCTTGTTGTTTAATAAAAGACACAAAATACGACTTCACATAATTATTTTGACTAAATTAAGATCACCACCAGATAAGTATTTAATATAAATAGAAATCATAGCTTTGTAATTATTTTACTACTCTGTTGAAATAGTTTTAGTAGTAACAAATGTTGAATGAAGATGTTGTTATGACTAGAATGTTCTTAATGTAAAAAAAGTAATTATATAATGAAATAAAGTATCAGGGTGTGATGAAAGCCTTAGATTTATTTTCTAGGAATATCAATTCATTAACAGATGATGGATTTGAACTAGATGATATTAATGGAGATAAATGTTGTTTGTTCAGATTAAAGAGAAGGAAGCATTAATAAATAAGCATTTTAAAATGAAGAGGTATCAAACAAGGTTCATTATAGCTGAAATGATTAGTTGATTAATTGATTATTTGACAACTATTTCCTTAATCACCAACTATGTTGATAATCAATTAATTGATTAGAGTCATTTATTCAGTAGAAAATGTCCAAATTCTCTGGTTCCAGCTTCTCTTCTGATTATTTCCTGGTTTCTTTAGTCTCTATAATAATAAACTGATGATCTTTGGACAAAAAACACATTTTAGGTTGAATCTTCATCTTTGATGAAACACTGATCTACATTTAAACCATTTAATGAACCAAACAACTAATCAATTAATTGTTTCAATCAGAATAGTTGCTATTTGCAGCCCTGAGATTTACTATATTTTCTACTACAGTATATGGGGCCTTTAAATGAACACAGAAGAAACTCTCATTTTAAATCACAGCTTGCATTTAGTAAATGAATGCAACTTGACCTGCAGCAGGTTCTGTTGTCCCTTATTGCAGGTTTGTTGTTTGTGCTTTATTGTGAAAGTTTTGAACAGCTTCCTGCTGCTCTGCAGAAATCACTGAATCATTTTACATCAATTAACAAAACAGAAAGTGATTTAGAAAAGGAAAAAGAAGAAGATGATTTAGTTGAAGTGAACTGCGTGACATGGGCATCCTGCAGCTGCAGTCTCACGTTTCCTGTCTGCAGCAAATGTCCTGTGATGCCTTCACTGACTCCAGCACTGCGGGTGAAAACTAATGAAAGTCTTGCTGAGTGAATGAGGGAATGAATTTACTTCCTGTGATGTTCGGCTCACCGCCCGCTGCCGCTGGCAGCTGCTGATGGAGATGATGGTGGAGAAGATGAGGATGGTGGTGATGATGATGGTGGTGGTGATGATGATGTAGCAGAAGCCTGCAGGAGTTTATGAGCCATGCAAATGGAGGAATCTGCATATTGTTGCATATGAGTTTGCCTAATGGACGCCAACACACTGAGATGATGATAATAATAGAACATGGAGTGTGAGCTAACTGCTGTACAACACACACACACACACACACACACACACACACACAGAAATAATCCTTGGTCTCACTTAAGCCATGGAGGAAAGGAAAGGAAATGAAGGGAAAAAAGGCAAAATAAAAGGTGAACAAGGGAGGTGAGTAAGGGAAGTGAAAAATGGAGAGATGAGAAAAGGGGGAGAAGATAACAAAAAAACATAAGATGAAAGGAGGGACAAGTGTGAACAGATGCAGGAGAAAAGAGGAAAAACAGAGGAAAGGAGTGATAGAAAAGAATCAGGGATGAGAGGAAGAAATAAGAACAGGTGTGACCACAGTGAAGAAACAGAAATAAAGACAAAGGAAACAAGATGAATGAAAGGGGGGTGATGAAGGAAGGAGAGAAAAGAAAGGGATGAGAAAGGAACAAGAAAAATAAAAGGTAATAAACAGGAGACATGGGGAGAAA
Organism: Lepturacanthus savala; assembly: GCA_030544235.1. Lineage (NCBI taxonomy): Eukaryota > Metazoa > Chordata > Actinopteri > Scombriformes > Trichiuridae > Lepturacanthus > Lepturacanthus savala. The sequence continues at coordinate 37,400,917 of CM060464.1, forward strand.
ATTAAAAGATTCAGGGAATGAATGGGTAAAAAGAGCAGAGGAACAACAGAGAAGAAAAGCTGTAACAGGTGAAAGAGAATGAAAAAAGGTGCCAAGAAAAAGGGAGAATATCAGAAAAAAAAGACACAGAACAAGAATTACTGGATGAACAGAGATGACCAGGAAGAACAGAGACAATGATATGAAGAGGAAGAGAAGGAAAGAAAAGGAATGAAGGAGAAGAAGAGAAAAGGAAGAGTGGGACATTGTTGAAGTATGGACAGTTTATCTGCTGAAGGTTACTGCTACTGTATATTGTTGGTGACATTTATATTCACATTATGCATCAAACTCATCATCAGTAACACCCGATCACCTTCTGTTAATATCTGTGTTGATGTCTGCTTTCTGAAGTTTCTCTTTTAGTTTTCAGTTAAAAATGTACAGTTTTAAGTGTTTTTTGTAGGAATTGTTAATAGTTTTATTACAATGATGAAAAACATGTTGGCGTCTGTATGAGATGGACATTATCTTTCTGTTTTTCTACTGATTTACACCAACAGAGACAACAGCCAAACCAGCATCTGACAGGCCTGAAGTCACATTCTCATGTTGTTGAATGTGCTGCAGCTGAACAACTTTTCTCTGATGAAAATGTGTTTGTCGACATGTTAATGTTGTTAAATCAGACAAGACATGGAGCTGGTGTATGTTGTTGCTGTTTAGATTCTGCAGAGCCGGCAGCTGTCAGGCTCAGTGTGACTAACAATCCAGCTTCTAAAGACGGTGACGGGACGATATTTATCACAGCAGGTTATGAAACAGTCTCATTTTAATGTGGGAGAATCAACATCATATCACCCTGCTTATGTTGTTCCTGTAGCTCATTTTTAGATTATTAGTTTGTGGTCAGTCAGAACTTCCTCGCAATGATGAAAAGATTTTCGGTAGGAGCTGATGCCGCTAAATCTGCAAACATTAGCTCATTGACATTAATCTTGCAACTACATTAGTCACCAAATATTTTGATAAGCAATTAAGGTAAATTCTCTGGTTCCAGCTTCTCTTCTCTGATTATTTCCTGGTTTCTTTAGTCTCTATAATAGTAAACTCATCAGTATATATATATATATATATATATATATATATATATATATATATATTATCTTTGGACAAAAAAAGACATTTTAGGTTGAATCTTCAGCTTTGGAAACACTGATCCACATTTACTACTATATGGGGCCTTTAAATGAACACAGAGAGAAGACTCTCATTTTAAATCACAGCTTCCATTTAGTAAATGAAGGCAACATGATCTGCAGCAGGTTGTCCCTTACTAACAGAATCAGAATAGCTACAGTCCCGTTGCTGTATATCAGAATGTGACTTTATACTGCTATTTCTAACTTAGATCTTTGTGAAGAAGCTACAGATTTGAAGCTGCTGCAGAGTAACTGGGTCAGATTCACTCTGCTTCAGAACCAAAGTGTGTGTGACCTTCACAGAATAAATATCACTGTTATCACCTGAGGATGCAGCATGTTTGCATCGAGGTGAGGCTGGAATTCAGTTTTCCTCCTCGTTGGACTGTCCATCGATGGAGGAGCAGAGCTGAGGCAGGACGAGGAAATAAAGAAATGAAATGAAAAGCTGTAATTACCCCGAGGGAAAGGTCAAGACATTTGAGTTTTTGTAATTAGCTTTATTTCTGCCAGCAGAGCAAACAGGGCAGTCTTTTGTGAAATTGTGTTAGAGGTTCCACAGACCTTTATATGTGGTGATTAGCTGTTCACTCAGGGGAGCAGGAAAACAAACCAGACAGGAAGATGTGAGCAGAGTCCACTCTGACAGGATCAGAACAACTAAAACATCCAGGTCAGAACCAGGTCAGAACATGAAGAATTTCATCGTAAATGACAGACACTCGGTCAGTTTCAGGGTTCAGCTCCCACCTTCCCTGTGAAGTAATAAGGGACAACTGTCTGGAGACAAACCTGAACCCCAGGTCTGGGATCCATCCCCCATGACAGTTTCAATTTCACTTAATTTCCTGCATCCTCATGAATTTTTATGCAGGATTTGTTGTTGGCCTCTGCACAGTTTCATCATCTATATTAAGGAATTGATCATCAATGTGGGAAAAGTTTGGTTTGTTAAAATAAACCCTTTGTTGTATTTGAAAGAAGCAGGAACCCATTGATTGTCAGGATTCTGCTGACCTTGACCTGACCCTGGTCTCACTGTAGCCCCCTTCTGGCTGCCTCATGTGTTCCCCTTGTGTTTGTCTTTTTCTTTTCCTTGTTCCTGCCCTGCCCCTCCTCCCTCTGTTCTCCTCCCTGGTTGTGTGCTCACCTGTTCCTCATTGTGTCATGATTACCTGCCTGACTTAAACCTGTGTGTGTCTGTGTCCCTTTGTCTGGTTATCGTTGTGTCTACTGTGAGTGTGCGCCGACCCTGTTTTCCTGCTGGAATTCTGGCTTGTTTTTGTGCTTCGTTTGTTCCTCTTTTTTTCAAGTGGGCTTTTTGTTTCATGCCCAGACATCTTTAGTTTTTCTGAAATAAAGACATTTTGATCCTTCAGGAAACCTGACATTGTTTGTTTCTATCATGGACAGATATGCTATATATCAGAATTTCACAGTTATGATTCGGAATTGGGCTATGTACATATATTTAAAATAATAATAATAATAAAAAAATTTGGGGTTATTTTAAACATTTTAAGTTAATTTGTGCCTTTCCTATCAAACTCAAAAAATGTATAGTAACAGGAAAACACAATAAACATGAAACTATGGTGGCCCTGAAGTACAAATCACAACAGAAAATCTGAAAAAGAGAAAACAAAAACATTCACCAAACTTTAACCAAACCTTATTAATGCCATTGTATTTTCTGATTTTTCATTGTGATTTATGATTTGCTGCTGTGATTTGCACTTCAGAGGCATCATATGAAACAGCTGATTGAAAAAAAAAGCTTCTTGAGAATCTAATTTAATGAATGAACCCACCACAGTGGATTATCAGTCTTCATCTTTGTTGGATCAGATACTTGTCACTAATCCAGAAATGATAATTAAATATGGTGATGGAAAATGAAAATTCCAAGTTCTAAATATATTGGACTGAGACAACACAAGAATATTAATGTGGGTTGTTTTATTCATGACCTAACTGCCATTAACTGGGATAGATTTCAGTTAATTCCTTTTGTTGATGATCCATGAAACTTCTTTTATTTTGAAGTTACTCACATAATTAATTCTTGGGCCTTTTTATTGCCGTATATAACTGTCTAAATTTGTGTTGAGGTGTTTTCATGGATGAACAGCTTCATTATTTTAATATCTGGTTCTGCTGCTGTCATTTAGATCCTTAAAAGAAAAAAAAAATGTGATATAAGAGCAATGTTAAACTGGTGCAGTTCTAAAATGAATTTAAATGTGACATTTGTAGTGAAGTGAAAAGCATTAAATGAAGTGAAAATAGCAGAAGAGTGAAGCTTCTGCAGCTCCAAGTTTCTCTTTTAACTAAAAGACTCATTCGCTGTTAGTCCTGACTTGAATGTTTCTGCTGATGCTTGAGACTAAAATAAGTCCAGGAAATACAGAGATAATGTCGTATAAATTAGTGAATGAGTAGTAGTAGTAGTTTGCTTAAACAAATGAATTATTAACTATTATAAAACACTGTGGAATCTATACTGTTCTGATTTAATACAGAGAACAGAGAATGCTATAACAATTGCATTTTAAAATGCATATATAGTTTGTACATAGCCTACTTATATTCTATATCATTATAATTCATACTCATGTTATCATAGTCCTGATAACCTGTTTATAGTCTGTATATGATGTAACATATACTGGACCATAATTATTAGATTATCATAGTTTATCATAATCACAGCCTGTTAGTCTGTATAAGTGTATATGTTACTGCTGCTGCTACTGTTACTGTTACTATTACTGCTGCCGTTACTGCTACTGATCCTGCTACTTTTACTGCTGCTGCTACTATTACTGTTACTGTTACTGCTACTGCTGCTGTTACTGCTGTTGCTGTGAGTGTTACTGCTACTATTGCTGTTGCTGCTACTGATACTGCTACTGTTACTGCTACTATTGCTGTTGTTGCTAATGTTACTGCTGCTGTTACTGCTGTTACTGTTGCTGTTACTGCTGCCTTTACTGTTACTGATACTTTTACTGCTGCTGTTACTGCTACTGTTACTGCTACTATTGCTGTTGCTGCTACTGTTACTGCTGTTACTGTTGCTGTTACTGCTTGTGGAGGGGGCGTGGCGCATCAGCTGCAGGAGAGAGGTGTGGAGAGGGCTCAGGGGAGCGGCGCCAGGTGAGAGTAATTGAGCAGTGAGTACAGGTGCGCTAATTACTCTCACCATCTCTTTTAAAACAGTAGCAGGCTGGACCCGCGGGGAGGGAAGGAGGAACGGACACGAGGAGAGCCGAGCAGACGGCAACTTATCAAGCCTGCGACGGCTGCAGACGGCCTCAGCGTGTGTGTGTGTGTGTGCGCGCTAATAAAGCCCGGGGAAAAACCCGTTAACAGTAAAGACTGGACTTGTTGTGCGTCTGTTCGGTGCCGGGGAACCCACGGTGGCAAGGCGACTGCCACATCTGGCGCCCAATAGGGATCCGGCAGAAATGACGGAGCCACAGCAGGTGCAACCAGCCACAGCGCTGGCCCAGATCTTAGCGGAGGTCGCCGCGATGAGCCGGGACCAGGCAGCGGCCAACAGGCAGCAGCTCTCGGCGCTTCAGCAGCAGGTCGAAGGGCAGACGCAGCTGCTGCAGAGGATGCTGGCTCGGTCGGGGACGGCGTCACCGAGCCCCCCGCTCGCCGGCGTCACACTGCAGCGGATGACCGGGAGCGACGACGTCCAGTCGTTCCTGGAAATGTTCGAGGCGACGGCGTCGGCGTGCGGGTGGCCGGAGGCAGAGTGGGCCGTGCGCCTGCTGCCTCTGCTGGCGGGGGACGCACAGGCGGCGGCGCTCGGCCTGCCTGCCTCCTCACGAGGACAGTACCGGGCAGTGAAGAGGGCCGTCCTCAACCGACTGGGATATTCGGCGGAGGACCACCGGCGGAGGTTCCGGGGGGCCAAGCTGGGTCCCACCGACCGCCCCTTCGTCCACGCCCAGCAGCTAAGGGACGCGGCGTACAGGTGGCTGCAGCCGGGGGGGACCGCAGGCGAGGGAGAGCTGATGGAGAAGATCGTCCTGGAGCAGTTCGTGGAGGGGCTGCCGGCGGGCACCCTGGAATGGGTGCGCTGCCACCGCCCCGCCGACCTGGCGACGGCTGTCACCCTCGCAGAGGACCACCTGGCCGTCCTCTCCCGGGGCCAGACATCGGAGGCGTGGCCGGTGTCCGCCGGCCGCCCCAGTCCTGCTCCTCGCAGGAGACCCGCCACCATACCCGGTCCCCCCCCCGAAACATCCGCCCGTCCCACCCCCGTCCCCCGCACTAACGCCCCCTCTGTTTTCCTTCCACCACAGGGTCCAGCCGCTACGGGCGCCGGTCCTAGCCCACAGAGGGTCCCTCAGGCGGCAGGGCAGGAGTGCTGGAGGTGCGGGCAGCCCGGACACTTCCGCCGCGAGTGTCCGCTCATGGAGGTCGGGCAGGTGATCCGGGTTGTCGGGCCCCCGGCACCCTCCCCCGGTCCGGGAGAGACGTACAGCGTTCCGGTAAGGATTCAGGGGGGTACACATCAGGCAATGGTGGACTCGGGCTGCATGCAGTCTATAGTTCACCAGAACCTGATTCGACCTGGGGCATTGTTAGAGGCGGGATGGGTTGATATCAGGTGTGTGCATGGGGATATTCACAGGTATCCTGTGGTGCCGGTGGAAATTCGCTACAAGGGAAAAAAGCATAATGTGAAGGCTGCGGTTAGTTCCCGCCTGGCGCATCCTCTGATCTTGGGCACAGATTGGCCGGGGTTTGATAAGCTAGTGGGGCAATGTGTGGGGGTGCGCTCGCGACCGTCAGGGACAGGGGATATGTGCGCTGTGCTTAGTGGCGACGCGAGGTTGTCCGACGCTGCAGACGGGGAGGGGGAGCCGGCGGTGCCTCCACCGGAGGCTCCGCAGGTTCCCGTGTTTGACTCCATGGAAGATTTTCCACTCGAGCAGTCTCGTGACGATACTCTGCGCTTTGCCTTTGACCAAGTGATACGAATTGATGGTCACATGGTGCGCCCTGACGCAGCGCTGTCATATCCACATTTTTCTTTGCGCAGGGACAGATTATACAGAGTGAGTCGTGACACTCAGACAGGCGACATAATAACCCAGTTGTTGGTCCCGAAAAGCCGTCGGGAAATAGTTTTCCAGGCGGCTCATTACAACCCGATGGCTGGACACCTGGGATATGATAAAACACTGAACCGGATAATGGCCCGATTCTATTGGCCAGGCATTCGGGCAGACGTGCGCCGCTGGTGTGCGTCTTGTCCCGAATGCCAGTTAGTTAACCCACCGGCCGTCCCGAGAGCGCCATTGCGCCCATTACCACTGATGGAGGTCCCATTTGAACGCGTCGGGATGGACCTCATCGGGCCATTTCACCGGAGCGCACGGGGATATCGCTTTGTGTTAGTCCTGGTGGATTACGCAACGCGATATCCCGAGGCAGTGCCGCTGCGCACCATCTCTGCAAAGAGTGTGGCGCAAGCGCTGTTTCAAGTTATCTCCCGAGTCGGGATCCCGAAAGAGATCCTGACTGACCAGGGCACCCAGTTTATGTCACGAACACTGAGAGAACTGTACGGGTTATTGGGCATCAAGGCTATTCGAACCAGCATCTACCACCCTCAGACGGACGGCCTCGTGGAGCGCCTGAATAAGACCTTGAAGTCCATGATCCGTAAGTTTGTGCACGATGATAACCATAATTGGGATAAATGGCTACATCCTCTGTTGTTTGCAGTGCGCGAGGTACCCCAGGCCTCAACGGGATTTTCTCCCTTTGAGCTGCTGTTCGGCAGGAAACCACGGGGGGTTCTGGACCTGGTTAAAGAAAGCCGGGAGGACGGTCCAAGCCCAAGTAAGAACGAAGTTCAGTACGTCCTGGACCTGAGAGCAAAACTCCACACACTAGGGCAGTTATCACGTGAGAATTTGCTCCGGGCCCAGGAACGTCAGCAGCGGCTGTACAACAGAGGATCGAGGCTGAGACAATTTTCACCGGGAGATAAAGTGCTTGTATTGCTCCCATCTTCCAATTCGAAATTACTCGCCAAGTGGCAAGGGCCCTTTGTGGTCACACGGCGAGTGGGTGACGTTGACTATGAGCTTGTGCGATCTGACAGGGGAGGGGCAACACAGATTTATCACCTCAACCTCCTCAAAGCGTGGAGAGAGGCGGAGCCTGTTTCCCTGGTGACGACAATTAGAGAGAGAGATGAGTTGGGGCCCGAGGTACCAAAATCGACCAATCCTGCCCCGCTCCGTTGTGAAGACCATCTCTCACCGTCCCAGGGAGCAGACATTGCCAGGTTGCAGCAGCGTTACGCTGATGTGTTTTCCCCCCTGCCAGGACGCACAAGCCTTATTCAACACCATATCGAGACTCACCCAGGGGTGACGGTGCGTTCGCGGCCCTATCGGCTACCTGAACACAAGAGAAAAGTGGTTCAGGCTGAATTGAAAGCTATGTTGGAGATGGGTGTAATAGAAGAGTCCAACAGTGCCTGGTGTAGCCCCATCGTTCTTGTAACCAAGAAAGATGGGTCTATCCGGTTCTGTGTGGACTATCGCAGGGTGAATGATGTTTCACAGTTTGACGCCTATCCAATGCCCCGGGTCGACGAACTCCTGGATCGCCTGGGCCCTGCTCGCTTTTTCACGACGCTGGATTTGACCAAGGGCTACTGGCAGATTCCCTTGTCTCCAGAGTCCAAGGAGAAAACGGCCTTCTCCACTCCGTACGGTTTGTACCAATTTGTCACACTTCCGTTTGGGTTGTTTGGGGCCCCAGCCACTTTCCAACGCCTCATGGACCGGGTGCTGCGCCCCCATGCCGCATATGCTGCCGCCTACCTGGATGATGTCATCATCCACAGTAACACCTGGGCGGAGCATGTGCGGCAGGTGGCCGCGGTGCTCGAGTCACTGAGGCAGGCGGGGCTTACGGCCAACCCAAAGAAGTGTGAAGTTGGACGGAGGGAGGTACGGTATCTGGGGTACCACTTGGGCGGCGGGCAGGTGCGTCCGCAGGTAGACAAGACAGCAGCGATTGCAGCCTGCCCAAGGCCCAAGACCAAAAAAGAGGTGCGGCGGTTTTTGGGGCTGGCCGGCTATTACCGGCGATTTATCCCCAACTTCGCGGAGCTGACCAGCCCTTTAACCGACCTCACCCGAAAGGGTGCTTCAGATCCGGTCCAGTGGACGGAGCAGTGCCAGGTGTCGCTTGAGAGGGTAAAGCAGGCCCTCTGTGGGGAGCCTCTGCTCCACACACCTAACTTCTCTCTCCCTTTTGTCTTGCAGACTGATGCGTCGGGCAGGGGGCTGGGGGCCGTTCTGTCCCAGCGGGTGCGGGGCGTCGACCGCCCAGTGCTGTACATCAGCCGCAAGCTGTCGGAGAGGGAGGCCAGGTACAGCACGGTGGAGAGGGAGTGCCTGGCCATCCGGTGGGCGGTCGATGCTCTGCGGTACTACCTGCTGGGGCGCCCATTCACCCTCTGCTCGGACCACGCTCCCCTTCAGTGGCTCCACCGCATGAAGGATGCCAACGCCCGGATCACTCGGTGGTATCTAGCTTTACAGCCTTTTAAGTTCACAGTGATCCATAGGCCGGGGGCGCAGATGGCCGTGGCCGACTTCCTTTCCCGCTCCCATGGGGAGGCGGGGGGGGGAGTAGGTTAGGCCGGACGGCTCCCCGGCCTAAGTCGGGCGGTGGAGGTATGTGGAGGGGGCGTGGCGCATCGGCTGCAGGAGAGAGGTGTGGAGAGGGCTCAGGGGAGCGGCGCCAGGTGAGAGTAATTGAGCAGTGAGTACAGGTGCGCTAATTACTCTCACCATCTCTTTTAAAACAGTAGCAGGCTGGACCCGCGGGGAGGGAAGGAGGAACGGACACAAGGAGAGCCGAGCAGACGGCAACTTATCAAGCCTGCGACGGCTGCAGACGGCCTCAGCGTGTGTGTGTGTGTGTGCGCGCTAATAAAGCCCGGGGAAAAACCCGTTAACAGTAAAGACTGGACTTGTTGTGTGTCTGTTCGGTGCCGGGGAACCCACGGTGGCAAGGCGACTGCCACACTGCTACTGCTGCCTTTACTGTTACTGCTAATGTTACTGCTGCTGTTACTGCTACTGCTGCCTTTACTGCTACTGATACTGTTGCTGCTGCTGTTACTGCGGGGGGGGGGGGGGGGTGCAGAGAGCGTGTGTGTGTATATGTGTGCATGTGTCCTGGTATGTGTTTCCTATACAACATTAAACATAAAAATGAAACAAAAATGATTTTTGATTCATTGGCTATTTTAATAGGGTAATAATTATAACAATATTTTATTATTAATAATATCAGTATTATTGTTCTTATTTCTTGTTTTTAACTACCTTTTAATGTAAAGTGACTTTGAGTTGTTATTTCTTGTTTTTAACCAACCTTTACTGTAAAATGTCGGAGTTTTAAAAAGCTATATATTTTTTTAAAAAACAACACATACACCAACAGTACAAGAACGAACCGTACACTGAACGGCTTCCCCTTAAAGTCATTCAGTGGATTCGTTCAGAACTATTTCACGGTGAAACAGTTCACACCCACTAACAGGGAAGCGGATCAGTGAACGGCTCGCACCCACTTTGAGGGAAGTAGTTCAGTGTACTGTTACTGATACTGTTGATGTTACTCTTACTGCTACTGTTGATGTTACTCTTACTGTTACTGTTATAACCATACTAAAAAAATGACATAATAAAATAGCGAAAATGGCGAAAATTGTTACTGCTACTGTTACTGCTACTGCTGCTGTTACTGTTGCTGTTACTGTTACTGCTAATGTGACTGTTACTGTTACTGCTGCTATTACTGTTACTGTTACTGCTGCTGTTACTGTTATTGTTACTGCTAATGTGACTGTTACTGTTACTATTACTGTTACTGTTACTGCTGCTGTTACTGTTACTGCTGCTGATGCTGTTACTGCTACTGTTACTGCTGCTGTTACTGTTGCTGCTACTGCTGCTGTTACTGTTACTGCAGCTTTTACTGTTACTGCTAATGTGACTGTTACTATTACTGTTACTGTTACTGCTGCTGTTACTGTTACTGCTACTGTTACTGCTACTGCTGCTGTTACTGCTGCTGTTACTGTTGCTGCTGCTGTTACTGTAGCTGTTACTGTTACTGCTAATGTAACTGTTACTGTTACTGCTGCTATTACTGTTACTGTTACTGCTGCTGTTACTGTTATTGTTACTGCTAATGTGACTGTTACTGTTACTATTACTGTTACTGTTACTGCTGCTGTTACTGTTGCTGCTACTGCTGCTGTTACTGTTACTGCAGCTTTTACTGTTACTGCTAATGTGACTGTTACTATTACTGTTACTGTTACTGCTGCTGTTACTGTTACTGCTACTGTTACTGCTACTGCTGCTGTTACTGCTGCTGTTACTGTTGCTGCTGCTGTTACTGTAGCTGTTACTGTTACTGCTAATGTAACTGTTACTGTTACTGCTGCTATTACTGTTACTGTTACTGCTGCTGTTACTGTTACTGCTGCTGATGCTGTTACTGCTACTGTTACTGCTGCTGTTACTGTTGCTGCTACTGCTGCTGTTACTGTTACTGCAGCTTTTACTGTTACTGCTAATGTGACTGTTACTATTACTGTTACTGCTGCTGTTACTGTTACAGCTACTGCTACTGCTACTGCTGCTGTTACTGTTACTGCTACTGCTACTGCTGCTGTTACTGTTAGTGCTGCTGCTACTGTTACTACTACTGTGTATAAAGTATAAACCCTAAAATGTGATGAAATATTAAAATGTGAGTAGTTGTGAGTTAGCTGCTGTGCCTGCAGTCAGATAGAGGACATGTCAGTTGACAACATTACCGTATCTCATACACTTCTCCTTATTAATGAGCGGCGCCGCCGGCTGCTGTCAGGCCTCCATACATTCATTTCATATAATTATAATCATTTTTCAACCTGCTGGCATAAGCATTAAAACTCGTGTGTCTCTCCTCTCTCATTTTTCTCTCTTTCTTCTCAGATCTGGGATCTTATCGTCCAGAAGCTGCAGCAGTGTTGAGCTTCTTCTTATTATTATATTATTATCGGCCGGCGGCGGCAGACACTCCGTCGCTGTGGCACAGATCACAGCACGTTCAAAGACAGGAATGTGCAGGAAAATAAAATGAAAATAGTAAATGTGTAGCGTCTTTTCTTTTCTTCCAGAAGATCATTAGAAGCTTTGACGCTGCTCCGGCTGCTGAATCAGCTCTTTACTATGAAAATCAAATCTTCAAATCTCAAACTTTCATCATAAGCTGACAGCAGCACGTTCCCAGCTTCACTGGTGTCAGACCTGGTGGATTCTCTTCATTCTGTCCTTTTTTTTCTGAAGAAGTACCTTATTCCTGACGTTACAACCTTATTCCAGACTTTACGACCTTATTCTTGACTTTATGACCTTACTCCTGACTTAACCGCTTTTTTTCCTGACTTTACGACTTTATTCCTGAATTTACGACCTTTTTCCTGACTTTATGACCCCATTCGTGACTTTACAACGTCATTCCAGACTTTATGACCGTATTCCTGACTTTACGACTTCATTCCTGAATTTACGACATTATTCCTGACTTTACTACTTTATTCCTGACTTTACGACATTATTCCTGACTTTACGACTTTATTCCTGACTTTACGACATTATTCCTGACTTTACGACTTTATTCCTGACTTTACGACATTATTCCTGACTTTACGACATTATTCCTGACTTTACAACTTTATTCCTGACTTTACGACTTCATTCCTGACTTTATGACCTTATTCCTGACTTTATTAGCTTATGCCTGAGTTTACGGCTTTATTCCTGACTTTACGACATTATTCCTGACTTTGCGGCTTTATTCCTGAATTTAAGACCCCATTCCTGAATTTACGACTTTATTCCTGACTTTCCAACCACCTTCCTGACTTTACAGCCTTATTCTTGACTTTACAACACTATTCCTGACTTTACGACCTTATTTCTGACTTTACGGCCCTATTCCTGTCTTTATGATGTAATTCCTGACTTGACGACTTTATTCCTAACTTTACGACCTCATTCCTGACTTTACGACCTTATTCCTGACGTGACGACTTTATTCCTGACTTTACTACTTTATTCCTGACTTTCCAACCCCCTTCCTGACTTTACAGCCTTATTCCTAACTTTACGACTTCATTCCTGAGTTTATTACTTTATTCCTGACTTCACGAATTCATTCCTGACTTTAGGACTTTATTCCTGACTGTACGACCCTATTCCTGAATTTATGAACTTATTCCTGACGTTACGACTTTATTACTGACTTTACTACTTTATTCCTGACTTTACGGCCTTATTCCTGACTTTACAACACTATTCCTGAATTTACGACCTGTAGCAACCCTTGGATCCCCAAAGAGAGTCTCGACTGATGCATAAGGTGTCCTTCATTTTAGTTGCAGCAGAATCATCATGTTCATCATAGCACGTGAAAACTGTTTGTCAGGGTATACAAAACATAAAAAACAAACGTCACCATACAGTCTTCACAGTACAACATCATTTATGCATCAATATTAAAACAAGCATTCAAGTATTACATACACACTAATACAAACTCAGAATGATACAGTGTTTCAAATAAACAAAACAAACAAACAAACATACCTCACTGCGCTCACCAAGGATGCTTAAATGTTCATAATCTTTTCTTCTTTTTTGTGCAAATGAAGCAAAAGTTAAGCTGGAGCCTGGAGAACAAACTTTTGTGGCTCAGGCTCAAACAAAGCAGCTTCCTAATTACCACCACCTGTTGGCTTACCTTTACCTGTCTCCCTCTTGTGGAGCTACGGTGTCACTCAAAAGGACAAAAATTAATTCAATCCCCTAGGTCCATACAAGATTCATACACACATCACTCACAACTTCACATAGTAATTATTTGAAGCACACATAAAAATAGAAGCATTATTTAATAACTTAAGATTTGATATTTCTAAATAAAGACAATGTAAACAAGACAAATTTAGGCAGTTTTACTCAGACAAAACGAAACACATACAAGGACAAGTATGGTCCTTTACACTACCTTATTCCTGACAGTACGTCTTTATTCCTGATTTTGTGACCCCCTTCCTGACTTTACGACCTTATCCCTGACATTACGACTTCATTCCTGACTTTACAACCCCCTTCCTGACTTTATGGCCTTATTCCTGACTTTACGACTTTATTTCTGACTTTATGAACTTATTCCTGACTTTATGACATTATTCCTGACATTACGACTTTATTCCTGACTTTACAACCCCCTTCCTGACTTCATGGCCTTATTCCTGACTTTACAACTTTATTTCTGACTTTATGACCGTATTCCTGACTTTACAACTTCATACCTGAATTTACGACCTTATTCCTGAATTTACGACCCTATTACTGACTTTACGACCTTATTTCTGACTTCATGACATTATTCCTGACTTTAAGACATTATTCATGACGTTACGGCTTTATTTCTGACTTTATGAAACCATATGTGACTTTACGACGATATTCCTGACTTTATGACTTCATTCCTGAGTTTACGACATTATTCCTGACTTAAAAACTTTATTCCTTACTTTATGACATTATTTCTGATTTTACGGCTTTATTCCTGACTTCATGACCTTATTCCTGACTTCATAACCTTAGTCCTGACTTTACAACTATATTACTGACTTTACAATGTTATTCCTGACTTTATGACTTTATTCCAGACTTTACAACCTTATTCCTGACTTTATGACCTCATTCCTGACTTTACGACCTTATTCCTCACTTTAGGACTTTTTTCCTAACTTTATGACCATGTTCCTGACTTTTCAACTTTATTCCTGACTTCACGACCTTATTCCTGACTTTACAAATTTATTCCTGACTTTATGACCCCATTCGTGACTTTACAACCATATCCCTGACTTTACGACTTTGTTCCTGACTTTACGACTTCCTTCCTGACGTTATAATTTTATTCCTGAATTTACAACTTCATTCCCGAATTTACGACTTCATTCCTGACTTTTCGATTTTATTCTTGACTTTATGACCTTATTCCTAACTTCGTGACCTTATTCCTGACTTTACAAATTTATTCCTGACTTTATGACCCCATTCGTGACTTTACGACCATATTCCTGAATTTACGACTTCATTCCTGACTTTACGACCTTATTCCTAACTTCGTGACCTTATTCCTGACTTTACAAATTTATTCCTGACTTTATGACCCCATTCGTGACTTTACAACCATATCCCTGACTTTACGACTTTGTTCCTGACTTTACGACTTCCTTCCTGACGTTATAATTTTATTCCTGAATTTACAACTTCATTCCCGAATTTACGACTTCATTCCTGACTTTTCGATTTTATTCTTGACTTTATGACCTTATTCCTAACTTCGTGACCTTATTCCTGACTTTACAAATTTATTCCTGACTTTATGACCCCATTCGTGACTTTACGACCATATTCCTGAATTTACGACTTCATTCCTGACTTTACGACCTTATTCCTAACTTCGTGACCTTATTCCTGACTTTACAAATTTATTCCTGACTTTATGACCCCATTCGTGACTTTACAACCATATCCCTGACTTTACGACTTTGTTCCTGACTTTACGACTTCCTTCCTGACGTTATAATTTTATTCCTGAATTTACAACTTCATTCCCGAATTTACGACTTCATTCCTGACTTTTCGATTTTATTCTTGACTTTATGACCTTATTCCTAACTTCGTGACCTTATTCCTGACTTTACAAATTTATTCCTGACTTTATGACCCCATTCGTGACTTTACGACCATATTCCTGACTTTACGACTTCATTCCTGACTTTACGACATTATTCCTGACTTTACGACTTTATTCCTGACTTTACGACTTCCTTCCTGACGTTATGATTTTATTCCTGAATTTACAACTTCATTCCTGAATTTACGACTTTATTCCTGACTTTTCGATTTTATTCTTGACTTTACGACCTTATTCCTAACTTCGTGACCTTATTCCTGACTTTACAAATGTATTCCTGACTTTATGACCCCATTTTACATTCATTCATTTTACTCTACAACTCATTTACTGAACCTGAACTCAGGAATTCACTTTCAGGGAGAAATTTAATAAAATATCCATATAAATAGACAAATGAATCCATGGGAAATTAAATCACCCAGTGGTGTTTTTTCCAGCTAATTATCCACTTAACTGATTAATTTCCACTTTATAGCTTAATTGTTAGTAATGGTTTCCAGCTGTGTTCCTAACATACAGTAAAAGCAGCAGCATATCGTCCAGTTAAACACCTTAAACACAGCAGCAGATTGCAGTTTATTCGGGTTAAATGACCACTCACACTCCAGATGCTGCAGCTTCAAAATCAGAGGATGCAAATCTGTGTGTTTAAAGTGTTATAAATCAATGAATGGTCATATATCTGCTGTGAGGGGCATTTTCTGATATATCATTTCATCAAATGAGTAACAATTTACTGGAATTGTAAATCATTGCCTAAAATTATTAATTTTGAAGGTGGATATATTTTTATTTTTATTTCCTTTAATTGAATAATTAAAACTGTAAAATTTCAAATTGTTCTCTGAAATTACTAAATCTGTCCAATCGCTCTCTGTTGAAGATCAACTGACATGACTGATAAAACAGCTTTTTCATTTAAATACAGAAGGAGATGATTCGTATCATTCCAGAACTTGTGAAGACAAATTAATTTGATTTACTGTATGTCCTCCTCTTCCTGCTGCTCCTCCTCTTCCTGCTGCTCCTCCTCCTCCTGCTGCTCCTCCTCTTCCTGCTGCTCCTCCTCCTCCTCCCCCTCTCTCTGAGTCTCTTTTGCAGGAGTTTTGCAGTGAGTTTGTTGCAGACTATTAGAGCAGCTCCTTCAGGGCAGAAAACAGGCGATTAATTACTGCACTGGAGGTTACGTTTCATATATGACCTGGTTTCTTTAAAAGGAATCTCAGGAGAATCTTTCAGGATATAATATAAAGGAGAGAAGAAGTCACATTGTTTTCTATTTATATCTTCTTTTAAATTGCTTCACTTCTTTTTGGCCTGTTTGGCAACTACTGCTCAGCCAGAAATGGCAAAATAAATAGATGAGTGAAGTACGTAAAGATCAACATGTTCAGCTTCAGTCACAAATTAATAATTAAAGCTGGAAACAGCCTGAGTTTTCAGGTTCCTCTATGATCAGAATCAGATTCTATTGTTGCCTCACTTTAGTTGATTAAAATATTACTGACATGTGTCCTGTGATGCATGAGAAAAGTTGTTATATTTGTAGAAGACAAGCAAACAATTGGGTCAAAAATTCAACCTTGAAGTTAAATAAAAAGAATTATGTGAAATAACTTTATTAGTTACTTGTATTATAATTGCTTTACTTTAATAATTTATCCTATGCTGAAATCACAGGAAATTTACACAATGTCCCCACAGAGGCACATTTTAAAAATTCATTAAAATAAAAATCAAATGTGTTCTGACAACTCTACATTACTCACTAATTTGAAGTCACTAGACTGGACCATTTAGTCAAGTGACCACAGATTGTCCACAGACATAGCCAGCTAGACAACTAGAATACAATAGAGTTTACTGAAAAAAATATCTATGAATTATTAGATTCCATGAAATTTAAAATCTGACTATACAGAGCTAAATCTGGACAGATGAATGGTTTTGTTTTGATCATTAAAAGTCCTGTAGTAAAACAAGGAGATTACAGGGGTTTTAAAACAATTGGACACAGAGAAACATGAAGAAGGTTCATTAGATGCTGATGCAATGAGGTGGATGTGAATCCACCAGTGGACCACCGTAATAAGTGTGTGTGTGTGTGTGTGTGTGTGTGTGTGTGTGTGTGTGTGTGTGTGTGTGTGTTTTATCTTTAGAATCACCTCAGCTGTATAATGAACCTGTCACGAAATGGATGGACAAGAAGTGTAGTTTTACTGAATGAGTAGGATACCATTACAAACATGTACATTGCTGGCTATATCTCCTCGTCTGACTCCTGACCTGTGCAGTGCGTTCCAATCCTGTACTCACAGTCTCACTTTAAAATAAAAGTAATTTCATCACATCTCCCCCCTTAAGTTTGTTTCTCAAACATCAATAAACAATTTCAAATAGGTCTACGCACTGGTCCTTAATTCCTTACCCAAGATTTTTCTATAACTGACTGACTGTACTAAAACATTACAGTTAACTTCCTGTGAAGAACATATTGTAACTTATTCTATAGTATTTACTGTTTAATACTACCTATAGTATTAATTTTATTTTGTTTATTTTCGTTTTCATTTTAACAACAGCATAAATGTTACATTTTTCTTTATTCCTTTTTTTCATTATTTTTCACATTTTCATTTATCAGACCAAGTCCTTGAACTTTGCAGGAGTCTTGATAGTTCTCCCTGATGACCTCTTGACCATGGGAACTGGTGTTGACGGCAACTGGACCGGCACTCCCTGTAGTGATGCCTGGTCTGGAGCTTTCGGTGCTGATGCGGGCTGCACTGGCTCACTTGTGGTCTCACCAGCTGGTTGGGCATGGTCCTCTGGTGGTGTTTGCCCCTCCAGGCAGGGTTGCTCTGGCATGAGCTGCAGGTGACGTCGGTTTCGACGTGTGACTGTGCCTTGCTCTGTCTTCACTATGTATGAACTTGGCTCTGGTGCATTTGAGACGATCACACCAGGAGTCGTCCATCTCTTCTCTCCATCCAGCTTGACCTTTACCTGCTGACCAGGCTGTAGTGCTGGAAGGTCACGTGCGGAGTGTCTTCTGTTATAGAAGAATCTGTATGCCTGTTTTGTCTGTCCATCTTTCTTTTACAGCTGCTTAAGACTGACCTTGCGGGGCTGCAGATGCTTTGTGAGAGTTGGGACTCTCGTTCTGATCTGGCGACCAACTGCAAGTTGGACAGGGCTCTGTCCTGTAGACTGGATTGGAGTGGCTCTGTAGTTCATCCATGCCAAGTGTGGGTCTGGTTGGCGCAGGATATGTTTAGCTGTCTGTACTGCTCGCTCTGCAGTGCCATTTTCTTGCAGATAGTGAGTGCTTGACATTGTATGCTGGAAGTCATAAGCCTTCTTGAACGCCTTGAACTCAGCCGAAATAAACTGTGTGATGTTATCAGTGATGGTCTCAAGGGGAATACCCCAGCGTATAAAAATGCTCTTGAGACAGCTGATCACTTGCTTGCTAGTTGTACTGGAAAGGTAGGCAATCTCTATATCTCTGGAATAATAGTCGACTGCAACTAGGTACTGTTTCCCCGCTAACTCGAACAGATCTGTAGCTACTTCTGCCATGGCCCATTGGGTAATGGAGTAGTCATTAATGTCTCTCTATTCTGAGTAGGATTGTGTGTGTTACAGAACTCACAGGTAGTAATGCACCTGACAATGTCTGTTCCAATGCCCGGCCACCACACTGACATCTTGGCTCTCTCCCGGCTCTTAGTCAAGCCAAAGTGACCCTCATGGAGCTTGGCAATGACGATTCTGTCGTCGTACAGCAGCAAGCCGTCGACTTCAGTCAGATGAGCTCTTGCTGTGTAGTAGCCCTGGAGTGTGTATGGCACTGGTGACTTTGAAGTTGGCCATCTGCAATGGATGTATTGGATGACTCTCTGGAGTTCCTCATCCTGGACAGTTGCTGCTCGGATTTTCTCCAGTCTGTCGTCCGACACTGGCCGGGTAGCCATCACTGCCTGAACATAAGCCTTAACATCCTCTTCAATATTTTTTGCTTCACTGACTTTCAGTGGGTTTCGCGACAATGTGTCAGCAATTATGAGTTCTTTGCCTGGCACATGTACTGCCTTCACATTGAATCTCATGAGGCGCATTAGCAAACGCTGGCATCTCAGCGGTGCTTTGTCTATGTCATATGTATTGACATAGACTAATGTACTAATGGTTTATGGTCTGTCTCTAGACAAAAGCTCTCCATGCTGTGTAGGTAACGTGAGAATCGTTCGCAGGCCCACATTCCCGCCAAACACTCCTTTTCGATCTGAGTATCTGCGTTCTGTCAAAGTGCGTGAGCAGAATGCCACTGGACTTAGAGCTTCTCCCTGGCCTTGGAGAAGGGTGGCTCCTAAACCGTAACTACTGGCATCGGCACTCACCACCGTCCGCTCGCTTGGGTCACAGTAGGCCAACACTGGTGCGGTGACCAGCATCTTTTTCACTTCTTTGATGGCCTGTTCTTGGGCAGCACCCCACACCCACTGGACATCACTCTTCAGCAGGGAGGTGACCGGATGCATGACAGTGGCCAGGTGAGGCAAGAACTTTGCCAAGTAATTCACCATACCCAGCATTTGGCGGAGTTCACTGACATTCTGGGGGCTTGGCATGTCGGTTATAGCTTTGACCTTGTCACCATCAGGCTTAACTCCATCCGCTCCAATGATGTGCCCAAAGTACTGTAGCTGTCAGGACGGCCCGGGTCGTCGGGTTGAACCCGGGTCTCCGGTGTGGCAGGTAGATTCTTAACCACAAGGCCAACGAGGAGACTCAATTGCAGAGAGAGGCAGACAAGGCGAGGCAGACAAGGCAAGTCAGTTCAAGAGTCTTTTACTTGAGTCAAAAATATAGGAGATCTTACAAAGGCGACAACAAAAATAACAATCCAAAATCCAACGCTCAGAAGATTCAATAGCAAATAAAACAAAGGTCCAAAGTCCAAAAAACACTTCTCAAAAACAAGGTCACAATCCAAGAACAGAAGGTCGAAGAACAAGGGTCCCAAAAAGAAAACTTAATCCAGAAAACAAAACTGAACAGGCCAAAAACTAGAGCTCTGAACATTCAAGTGGTTCTACCAATGACAAGGTCAAGACTGGGCAAAGAACAGGAAACTGAGCAGGCTTTTATAAGGGAACTAAACGATACACAGGTGGCCATAATTAACTTAACGAGAGACAAACAAAACATGGCTGAGGACCTCTAGTGGTGAAAAGTTCCAAAACCTCACAGTAGCTCCGGCTGTGCGAAGTGGCACTTGTCTTTGTTGAGCTTAAGCCCTGATTCCATGATTGTCTGCATAACAGCTTTCAGGTTGCTGTCGTGTTCTGCTTTAGTCTTGCCTGACACTAATATATCATCTATCAACACAGCTGTGCCTTTATGTTCATGTAGCAGGGTGCTCATTTCTCTCTGAAATATTTCAGGAGCAGAGGTTATTCCGAAGGGTAGTCTTTTAAAGCAAAACCGGCCTATAGGAGTAATGAAAGTAGTCAGCCTCTGGCTGGCTGGGGTTAGCCAGAAACCACTGGAAGCTTCAAGGGTAGAGAAAACTGCGGCCCCTGACAGCTTTGGCATCACGTTCTCCAGAGTAGGCAGGATAAACCTCTCTCTTTTTGCTGCTTCATTTAGTCGCTTCAAGTCAACACATATTCGGACTTTGCCATTCTTCTTGACCACTGGGACCATCAGCGCACAACAGTCTGTGACCTCTCTCACTTCTTGAATGATCCCTAATAACTGCATACGGGCCAGCTCTTGTTCCACCTTTGTGAGCAGAGGGAAGGGGACATGCCTTGGGGTGGTGACACTATTGGGCTGAGCATCCTCTCTTAGCTCTATTTTGACTGGCTTGCAATTCAAACGTCCTATGTCACCGAAGACACTGTCACACTCTAGCTCGTCTCTCTCACTCTCAGCACAAGTCCCATTTTGTATGCAACTGCACGGCTGAGCAGATTGTTGACGCATGTGCCACCAACAACAAAAATCCAAAACTTATATTTTTGCCCCTTTTGTTCTGTGGGACTGCGCACATCTGCTGCTGTATGGCACAGGGCTGGTCGCTCGGGGAGGCTAAGATATGAGTTGTGTGACATGACGATGATATCAGCCCCAGTGTCTATTTTGAAGCGTAGCATTTTGCCACTGATTGGGAGATCAATGTGCCATTTTTCCATCTGCATTAGTCTTCTGGCAAACAGACCCCAAGAAGAATGCACCCACTGACTCTGCATCTTCATTTTGTGTGGTGATTTCTTTTACAGTCTTTGTTTTGCATACAATCTCAAAATGTCCTATCTTGTTGCATTTTCTGCACTGTTTACCATGTGCAGGGCACGCACCCGTCTCATGCTCTCTGTTGCACCGTGTGCAATTTTCCTCGGTTGTTTTATCTTTGCCTTTCCACTTTCCAGCAGAGCCTCTTCTACCCTTCCTTAGCTGTTTGTGCTTTATTTCGTTCACTTCACTGTTCGTTCTCATTTGTGTTTGATTTTTCACGAGCGCCGACTGGCGAGCCATTTGGATTGCCTTCTCTAACGTGAGCTCGGGCTCTAGCTGAAGCCTGTGGGATACTTCTCCATCCGCAATCCCAATGACTAGCCTGTCGCGTATGTCTTCATCCTTACTAGCCCCAAATTCACAGTGCTCTGCAAGCCCGTACAGGTTACGTACAAAAGTCTCGACACTTTCTCCACTTTGTTGAGAGTGTCGGTGAAAACAGGCATGTTCATGTATAATGTTATGTTTGGGCACAAAATATTCATCAAACTTTTTCATAACAAAATCAAAGTAGTTCGCTGCTTCCTGCTCAGTGAACGTAAAAGTGCTAAACACTGGCTCGGTATTGTTGCCCATTGCATATAAGAGGGAATTTACTTGTACATCCTGGTCTTCGTTGTTCAGCTTTGTTGCAATCCTAAAACGTGTAAAACGTTGCTTCCACATCGGACATGTGGAAGGCTGGCTGAAGTCGAAAGCTTCAGGTGTGTGGAACTTAGGCATTTTTTTTCTTTTTTTTCCTGTTGTTCTCACCATCTTCCTTTCCTCACTTTTTCTTCCACTCTCCAGAAGCGCTTGGTTTACGCTACCACTTCTGACACCAAGTCACGAAATGGATGGACAAGAAGTGTAGTTTTATAACTTTTACTGAATGAGTAGGATACCATTACAAACGTACATTGCTAGCTGAATCTCCTCGTCTGACTCCTGACCTGCGCAGTGCGTGTCAATCCTGTACTCACAGAGACCTTCAAAATAAAAGTAATCTCATCAGAGAACCCATCAGGTAAAACATTTTCCTTTACACTGTCCCTATCAAATATATCAGATGTGGTCAATGATATGTTGTGATGTCACAGTCTTAATGAAGATGGTTCCTACAGTTCAGCCAGTTGTATTGTAGGGTTTGTTTCACACTCTTGTTCCGTGGGCCTTATTTTAACAGTCAAAACCTGCCCCTCCAAAGGTTTCTGCACAGCCTCACTAAAGGCAATTTACCTGTTCATGGCATATGTTATAACTCACACATTGACATTTTATGAAGCCTCAAAACAGTGAGTTGTAGTTTAGCTCCCACCCAGCTCAACACTCTCCTCCAAATATAGTCACTTCTAAACTAAAAAAACACAAATCCACAAACCGCTGTGATGTCACAAGGGTACATCCTTTTTTTTCATCTTTGGTTTTGAATAGGGCTGCAACTAACAATTACTTTTATTAATCAATTAGTGGTTTGGTTCATAAAATGGTTTAAATGTGGATCAGTGTTTCCAAAGCTGAAGATTTAACCTAAAATGTCTTTTTTGTCCACAACCCAAAGATCATCAGTTTATTATTATAGTGTCACAGTGGTGAGGTTGTCTTGTCTGGGTTTTTGTCTTGTGTTCATTTCCTGTTTTATTTTGAAAGTCTACCTCTCCTCTCGTTTCAGGTCACTTGTCCTTCCTCATGTGTCACCAGTCTGATCGTCTTCCCTGATTCTTGATTGGTTCCACCTGTTCCCCATTTCCCTCCATGTGTATTTATAGTCTGTGTCTCCTCTTGTCTTGTGCTGAAGTGTCTTCGTTGGTTCTCGTTGTTGCACCAAAGTCAGTCCTCGTCCCACAGCCTTGTAAGTTTCATAGTTTTTCAGATTTAGCTATGTTGAGTGTCTAGTAGCCTTATTCATCCTGCGGGATTGTTTTTGGTTCTTATTTTTTGGTAGTGTTTTCATCCTTCAGGATTATCTTGTTTCTAGTTAGGATAGGATATTTAGACCATTCATCTGAGGCAGTCAGTGTTTTTTTTTTCTCCTCAGCAAGTGAGTTTAGTTTTGAACTGTTGTTAGTCGTTCCTTCCCACTTTGGTGAAGTGTTTTTCTTTCTAGTTTTGTTCTTGATATTGATAATATGAGAGTAGTAAGGATCCTCAGATAGACCTAGTATTTAGTTTTGAGAGGATTTTGTTGTAAATTTCATAGTGCCTGTTCTCTGCACCTCAGAAAATAAAACTTCCTGAACCGGACTTTTCTGAGTCCTCTGTTCATTCTCAGCCTGACATATAGAAGACTAAAGAAACCAGAAAATAATCAGAGAAGAGAAGCTGGAACCAGAGAATTTTGACATTTTCTACTGAAAAATTATTCTAATACATGAATTATCAAAATCATTGGTGATAAATGTAAGGTCTATTGTTGCATCTCTAGTTTTAAAGCCTCATTGTGTCGGTCACCATCTTGTTTTTCAGAGCCAGATGTTTTCTCTCCTGTGACCATATTTGTACAATCTTCCACCAATACAAATAAAAAAAAAAAGTAATAAAAACTAAATAAAACCATTAGCATAATGCCATATCACTTTGGTTCAACCCTTTTTCAAAGTTTAGATCATCTGATTCTCACATTTCCACAATCTAAAAACCCTGAAATGACTAAGAAATGAAGCTGTATTGACCTTTAAACTCTCATCTGTGTTGGTCTTCTCACAGTCAGACAAAGCAGCAGCGATCTATAATTCATACACTGCCATGCTACCTGTACAAATGGCTGCTGCTATTTAATGGATCTGCAGGGAACAAACACTAACGCTGCTTCCAATTACTCTGCTGCAAATTAAACGTTGAGGTTTCAGGAGGCATTAATGCAGAATAATTAATGTGTCAGGAGGTGGAGGCCACATCGCAGAGTCTGAAGATGGTCCACTGCTGACGCGTCCGTAGTAAATAATAAAATATAACTCCCTCCTCTTAATGACCAGCAATTTATACTTTATTACTGACAATTGTTTGCCATTAATTTTTAATCAACTGCTGCTGCTTCGTCACTTTTTTTATGCATATATTTATATTTTCTACTGACACCTTCAGCAGAATTTAGCTGAAAATGTAAATCAGAGATTTGTTTTAGTGAAAGTCAACCAATAGAGGTCAAACCTACTTATTCGCTTACATAAGAGTTTAATGAAACTAACTCAGTGATAATCATGTTAATAACGCAGCAGCAGTTTTCACTTCAGGCTTCATTCGATCTGAAGGATCTCATAGTTAAGGATCATCCACCCACAACACTGATCTCTCTGAATGCAGCTTATTAAATGTTCCTAAAATTTATTAAATCTAAATGGTAGCATATCCTTCAACTATCAGGCTCCTCTCCTGTGGAATCATCTTCCTGTTTCAGACCAGGAGGCAGACACCCTTCATATATTTGACATCAGGTTAAAACTTTACTTTTTGAAGAAGCTTCTAGTTATTTCTGGTCCTGGACTACAACGTTGTTCTGCTGCTGTAGGTTTAGACCGATGGAACCTTATGAGATACTGTTGTGCCCACAAAGGTGATAAACATCTTCAGCCAGATGCCTGGCTGAGCCTGGAACTTGTGACCCTTCCCCCGACAGGAAACCCAGTTCCACACCTTCAAGGAATGTCACCAGAGGTAAAAAGGCACCGGCCTTTCTCCTCTTAGTCTCTATCATTCACTCCAGAGTCTCTTCAACTCTTCTCCAACATAAACTCCAAACTCTCTCCCAGGCTCCTGCTCATCAGCAGAGCACCGCACTGTAGCAGGCGAAGCTGCAGGTGTAGTGACAAAAGGCTATTACTCAATATACTTAATAAAATGTATTAATCAATATACTTATAATCAATAGACTAAGTGAGTTGTAGTTCATAAAGTCATGGCATTTACACCAGAGACATTCTACCTCATGTCTTTTCAAACTGTGAACTCGTCAAGTTGTGAACATCTGACCCCTGCTGACTACACAAGCTGGGGGAATTCTACCTCCTTTTTAAACAAGTGTGATCTAAAAAATGTAGTCCAACACTGAAACCATGGCGCCGACAGTTGCATTCCAACAGTTGCATTCCAAAAAGTTATGGGTAAAGCTCCTCCTGTTAAGGGAAGGGACTTTGCATGGTCAACCAGTTTAAAAAAATACATGATGACATGTACATCCTCGGTTAGAATTGACATGTATGGTAATACCGGTGGAAAACAGTGAAAAATGTATCAAACAGCAGGCGGGGCCTGGGGAGGAGTCCCCAGGCCCCCAAATTGTATAAAAGCTCGGAACTTTTCAGTTGGTTTTCAGACTTAGCCCGGGCTACTTCTCATGTATGGTTAACATTGTATTTTCTACAATAAACCATCGTTGGACCGTGAACCAGCTGATCCTGTCTCATCTTTAATGTTCTTGTGACTTCTCATTTTTGTTATTCCGTACTAAGACTTAGACTAATTTATTGCTTATTGGATATTGAACAAAAGTCACAACAATTGAGCCAGCCAGGAGGAAGTGACAGGGCCGGACGGCCGCAGGCACCGGTTGGAGGCCAGGACCCCAGGGGCCCACATATCCACCAAGAACAGGTGAGATACCAATTTTTTCTTTTTCCAAATTTATGGGGATCCAACCTCCACCTGGTCCAGTGGTCAGAAGGTTCTGATAAACTATCCTAAAAAAACCTGGCATTAAAAAGAATATTAAATGTGTATATGAGCAATAACAGCTGGTAATCGGATCCAAACATTGAATGATTGATATTACATGTGAAAGTATGATGATTGTGGGATGGATAAACTTGAGAGATGCATATTTAATCTGTTAATTTGTGTAAGGATTATTATGTCACTCGTGTCTTGGAGCACTGATATATGTGATGGCTGAATATGTGAAAAGTGAGAGAAGAATTGATCAGGCAGTCAGTATTAGTTGGGATGAGAATCGTGCAGAAAGTGGTTAAAAATAACCGTATATGTTTGTATTTCTTAACCTCTGAAGTTCTAATCTGATTTTTTCTCATTTTTCTCATTTTTTAGCACAACCTCTCTTTAAAGTATTGTAAAGGCAAGATAGAATTTCAGCTAGTTGCTATAAATAGATGGTATGTGCCGCTGTACACTTTGACTGCTGGTAGAGTTTGTTGTGATACTGCTAAACTCACTGTGGTCTCAAATTTTATGAGATGCCGTTTGTTTGTGTACCATAAAGCAGCAAAAAGTGACAGTAGAATTATGATCTGATAATTAATGCGCTTTGTTTAATGTATCTTTAATATATGTATTTGGTAATTAACGTACTTTGTGGTTGAGCTCTGTGTAATGAGTGCAACATGTTACATGTTTAAAACAGTACTGTTTAAGGTTAAAAAGTACTGCCTGAGGTGATAGCCACTTTTGCCTATCGAGGGAGTGGTCCTAGGCTGGGAAAAAGGAGTAAAACGGGTTCTGTCTGAGGTGAGAAGCCACTTTTGCCTTTTGCGGAGTGGTCCTAGACAGGAGCAAAATACTGTGGGTACAGTAAACCTGTAAAAAAGGCCTGTGTAAATATATGTATAACCGTAGAATAAAACATTATAACCATATTATGTACGTAAAATATTATCAGTAAAAGTGTTGTTGTTAAAAAATCATGCATGTGCGTAAACATAAGTAAGAAAAATAAAAATAACTATCTTCGAAGTGTAAATAAAGTACATTAAAAATTGGCGATAAAAGCGATTAAAGTGTTGTGTGTGTGTGCGTAAAGTAAATATTGTCATAATATTGTCAACTAAGTGTAACTGTTAAAATATAAATTAAAACAGAATAAGCGAAAATTGAGATTAAAATAAAAAATAAGTATTAAAAGTACAATTGTTAAAAATATAAATTAACACAGTAAAACAACCCAAGTTATTGTTAAAACATATTTTCATTAAAAGTACAAGCTGTAAAAAAAAAAAAAAAAAAAAAGTACAAACTAACACAATAACAAATGTTTTGGATTGTTGGTAAAGTACATTGGTAAAAATGTAATTGTCAAAATATAGACCAACACAACGAAGTAATCATTATAAAAGTATATCCGGCACATAAAGTATTAAATTCGTTAAAATTTTTATCATTACTAAAAATTGTGATTAGTGTGCGCAAAATCAGTCCTGTATTGACCAAGGCTGAGGCAGTAGGGAGGAGAAGCTCAGGTAAAAATTACAAATTGAATAATTAACTAATTAAGTAACCACAAAACTATAAAGGGTCGCTGTAGACAACCATAGGACAATGGGAGCCAGCAAAAGCAAACAAACAAATGAAGTAACGCCTGCAAAGTTGATCATCATCACTCATCCAACAAACAGGCGAAAAATTCAAAAATGCATGAGAAAATGGCATCAAATGACATCGGGCCAAAACCGATGGCCCCTTGAAGGTAGCTTTGATCCTAGTCGGTGCGATAAAGTGGAGGAAGAGCTAAGAAATAAAGATAAAAAATATGAAATAACACAATTAAAGAAAAAACAAAAATGCGGAGCAAAGAGATATCCTGCAATATTTCAGGCTGGAAGCCAGCCGAAGCCCAACAATGCATAGAGACATAGACCTCAGACCACCTCCGTACAACCCAGGTAGAGTGGGGCAATTTCTCATGGCAGATGAGGATGAAGCGGATGGGAGAATCACAGGAAGGATAAGGATAGAGGTAAAAGAAGTAGGTAGGGGAACAGACCCAGAACAATGTGACAAAGGACAAGGTGCGGGCCCCTCAACATCACAAACACATTCAGATGGGAAAACACCTAAAAAGGCACTATGTAAGAGTACGAATGGAAAAAGAAGGGAAAAAAGAAGGAGGAGGGATGAGGAAGAAGAATGGCAGTACAAAAACTTGCTAAAATGTACCCCATATCCCAAATCTCCACCATCAAAACACTCACGGAAACAGGAAAATGGGGACCAGTCACCACCACAGTCTGATGATGAGTGCCATAACTCAGATGAGGACAAGGGGGCAGAGGAGAGTAAAGATCTTTCAGTTTACCTTGAATCAAAGCAGGTGAGCGACGCAGATGAGAGCGAGGACATAGAGTCGGATAGCGGGGATTCAAGCAGGAGTCAACCTCATTCCCGTGAGTATGCAGCATCAACCTCGCCAAATAAAGCCAAGTCCTCACAGGTGCTAGATGTAAACTTGCAGGTGGAAAATGAAACCCCAAGCCAAGGGTTGAGGTTGCGAAGCGGAACAGTGGTGGGACGCCCGTCTCCAATGCTCCCACCCCATGAAAAAATGTGCCCTCTTCTAACCAAAGGACCCAGAAACACCTACCGGTATGTGCCTTGGGCGTTCATGGATATGATAACACTTGCAGGCAAATTAACCCCATTATCAGATGGAGCTAACAAATGGATCGAGAAGCTTGAGGAGATCACCGGAGGGATTAAGCTGGCAGGTGGTGACGTCAAAGCGTTGTTGATGAAGACAGCGGGACAGGCAGCCACCATAGAGATATTCGAAACCGCCGGATACTCAGGAATGATAACCTCGCACAACTTTGATGGTGTGTCCTTCGACAAGATGCGGACTAACGTATGGAAGGCCCTGAGAGATAAGTATCCATCACGCATGGATCCGGCCAAATTGGAGAGAGAGTGTTTAAAAGACAGTGATAGTCCGTCACAGTTTTTATGTGATTATCAGAAAATGTGGAAAAATGAGACTGGGAGTGAATGGAATGACAATGAGTCAACTAGAGCTTTGTTCATGTTATATGTAAAAATGCCATGCCAAAAGAGGTGCAAGCCAAGTTAAATGGGGTAGTGGGACTGATGAAAATGGATTGGCCTGTATTCTCTGAACATATAATTCATTATGTAAATGCACCTAGAGCTGAAAAACAGGCCCTGGAAGACCAGAGCAAGATGCTGGCTACTAAATTGACCCAGCTGCAAATAGGTGAGCTGGCAAAGCAGAAGAAAGGAGAAAAGCCTAAACACCAAGCGTCAGTAAGTGTGGCGGCTCCGGAAACAGAGGGAGGACATGCGGAAGGAGGGGTAACACAAGCACCCATGATTACACCCACAATGTCTCAACCTCCTGTTCAACAAACAATGCCTGCTGTGCCTCCTGTTTTTCCTATAGCACCACCCGCAGGCCAGAACCAGACACCACAGATACCCCCAATCCATGTGCACCTCAACCAAGGAGGAGGTATCCAGCCACCCATGGACGGAAAAAGACGTGGTGGCCCACCCACAATAAATGTAACTCTGTACAATCATCATCATCAGTTCATGATAGACACAGGAGCCACCTACTCCTGTATAGGAAAAGACGGAGCCCACCTCCCCCTCTCAGCTTCAAAGATTCGAACAGTAGGCTTCTCTGGGAAAACACAAATAGTACCTATGACTAAGCCGGTTCCGTTAGAAATAGGAAACAAGATAATTTACACATCACTGTTGTATTCGGCACATACACCTATTAACCTCCTGGGAAGAGATGTGTTATGCAAATTAAACGCCAAGATCAAATGTACACCGGATGGTATCTACTTTGACGTAACAGATGATCAGTCCAGTGACATGTTTGTACCCATGATGCCTCTAACAACTCCTACAGAGTCTCCACAGATATTAACCAGAGACCCAGAAGCTCAAGTATTCTGGATGAAGCTGACAACACCGAACTCTTTCCTGTACCATGAATGGGAAGCATGGAGACCACTGGTAATGAATCACTATGGCATGGCTAAAGAGCCAACACTCCCACTTCATTGCACCATGTTCTATGACAAAGATCAGTCTCAGGAAGATTATGAGAAATGTTGGGATGAAAATGTTAACAACAGAACTGCTGTCATCCAGTATGAAGACATCATAGTGGGACTGCAAGGAGCAGCAGTAGCGGTAAAGATACAGGACGATGTCAAAGACTGGTTCCAAGTTCCCAACTCAACACCTCATGTCACTCTTTTGATTGCAGATGATTATGAGTCACACGACTTAGGACCCATGATAAAAGCTGCAAGACAAATCAAAGAATGGACTCCCACAGACTGTCAGCAAGTCAGCTTTTCTTCAGATGGCGTGTTTTTCAAAATCACCTGCACACATGCTGATGAAGCTATAGCAGAAAGAGTTAAATTACATAGGGAAAGAGCTAGGCAAATGCTAATAGCTACAGAACACCTAGCACTATTGGAACAAGTCCCCTCACAGTTATGGTCACAACACAAAACAGATGTAGGTTTAGTAAAATCAGCTGAACCACAGAAATTTCATGTAAAACCAGGAATTAGGTTACCTTATCAAAGACAATACCCCCTCAGACAGAAGGCTATTGAAGGTATAAATCCCATCATAACAGGACTCGTGGAAGCAGGAGTCCTAATAAAATCACAAAGTGAATGTAACACTCCAATCTTTCCCATCAAAAAGCCAAATGGTGACGATTATAGGTTAGTGCATGATTGAAGGCCAATTAATGCTATTGTAGCTGAAGAAGCACCTGTTGTTCCTGACCCACACACATTGTTATCTAACATACCACCAGACACAAAGTGGTACACGGTGATAGATCTGTGCTCAGCATTTTTCAGTGTTCCAGTTCACCCTGATTCTCAATATTTATTTGCCTTTAATTATAAAGGCCAACAGTTCACGTACACTCGCCTTCCACAAGGGTTTGTACACTCTCCCTCCATCTTTAATCGTGTTCTAGCAAAGGATCTTAGTCATTTGGACATACAGTCAACTACACTCATATGTGGATGTCATTTTGATATGTTCTAACTCCAAGGAACAGTGTGAAAAAGATTCTATCACTGTATTGAAGTCCCTGGCAGAAGGTGGACATAAAGTAAGTAAGAAAAAGCTACAATTCTGTCAGAAGTCGGTAGAGTATTTGGGCAGACAGCTGTGTGGGGACAAAAGACATATTGCTCCCTCCCAGTTGGAAGCCATCAGTAAAATGCCAAAACCTCAAACTGTTGGTCACATGTTGTCTTTTCTCGGAATGGCAGGCTATAGCAGACCCTGGGTTTGTGATTACGCTCTCAAAACAGCCCCATTAAGGGCCTTGATCCGCACAGCAGGACAAGGACAACAGTCAGCCCGGCTGCAGTGGACAGACGAGGCAGAGGGGGCGTTTCAGCTGCTGAAAAAAGATCTCCAAACTGCCCCGGCATTGGCCAATCCAGACTACAGCAAACCATTCCATCTATATGTGGCAGAGAAGCAAGGGTACGCATGTGCAGTGTTGATGCAACAAACGCCAACATGTAAACAACCAATTTCTTATTATAGTACAAAGTTAGACAGTGTGGAGGAAGGGCTGCCACCCTGCTACCAGGGGCTAGCAGCAGCCGCCTTTGCATATAAAAAGGCCTCAGTGATTACTATGGGCCATCCTGTATTCTTATACACCTCACATCAACTGCATGCAATGCTCACAAGCCCACGGTTTGTGATAACCCAAGCTCGACGAACAGGTTCTGAGATCCTACTTTCAGGACCAGACCTGACGGTACAGAGATGTACCACAATAAATCCGGCCACAAGAATGGTATTGCCAACGGAAGGTGTGCCTCATGACTGTCTTAAAGAGACAGACACCTTCATGAAAGTGCGGGATGATTTATACAATCACCCAATTCCGTCCGACCTGACCTTGTTCGTAGATGGTTCATGTGTCAGGGGTGAGACGGGGAACAGGGCAGGGTTTGGAATAGTCCAACTCAATCCAGATGGCACTTTCACCAAAGTTCAATCAGTAAGTTTGGATCAGCCCTGTTCCACCCAATTAGCTGAAATTAAAGCATTAACAGCAGCATGCAAATTAGCAGCTAATAAAAAAGCAACCATCTACACTGACAGTGGATATGGCTATGGGGTATGTCACATAAACGCAAGTATTTGGAAACAAAGAGGATTTGTTCGTACTGATCGTACCCCAGTAGCACATGGACAAGCAGTAATTGAACTTATACAGGCTATGCAACTTCCAACCACACTAGCCATAGTTAAATGTGCACCACATCAAAATAGCACTTCGCCAATCGCTGTAGGAAATAACTTGGCAGATGAGGCAGCAAAGGAAGCAACAGGCCAGGTAGTACAAGGACCAATTCTGTTTGAAGAAGATTGTGCACCTATAACAAACCTTGCATCTCTGATTGAAGCACAGAATAAGGTACCGGAGGCAGAAAAACGCCTGTGGGTCCAAAGGGGAGCTGTTCGGACTTCGCACCCCCACAACGGATTGTGGCGGAGTTGTCGGGGACATTTTGTTCTACCTATATCACTGTTGCCCATTGCTATTAAGAAAATGCATGAACCTGATCATTGTTCCAGGGCACAGGTTGTGAGGAAATTACAAGCAGTGTGGTGGTCCCCATATATGACACCCATGGTTGATAGAGAACTTGCTCTTTGTCCCCATTGTCCGAAATATAATGTGCGTAAAATGTTCACTCAACCTTTGGCTCACATTCCCATGCCAGATGGTCCATTCCGACATCTGGTCATGGATTATGTAGACATGATTGATCGGGTGCAAGGTAAAAGGTATATGCTTGTGGTCGTTTGCAGGTTCAGCAGGTGGATCGAGGCATGTCCCACCACTAGTGCCGATCACAAAGCCGCGGCAAAGTTCCTTTGTAAAGAAGTTTTTCCCAGGTTTGGAATGCCAGGCACTATTTCATCTGATAATGGTCCACACTTTGTCTCAAGAGTAATACAGGAAATGTTCAAAATCCTAGGGATCAAGCAGAAATATGGGTGTGTTTATCACCCACAGTCTCAGGCTTCTGTTGAACGCGCTAATGGCATTTTGAAGACCAAAATAGCTAAGATTATGGCTGATTGTGATGGTAAAATGACATGGGTAGACGCATTGCTCCTAGCTTTAATGGCCATGCGGTCGCAAACTAACCGACTAACCCATCTAACCCCTCATGAAATGCTCACAGGAAGACCCATGCCCCTCCCACAAACCAGAGGACCTCTGGAGGGGCCAGCTATCGCACAACTAGAACGTGAGTTGGGTGAATATCTGCGTGCTTTAACTCAAATCCACAGACTTGTGTTTCAACAGGTAAAAGAAGCCCACTGGAAGGACGAGGCGCACATCCCAGTTGACGTGCGTGACGTCCAAGTTGGTGACCAGGTGTTCATACGGGTGTTTAGGCGTCAGTGGAACGAACCCCGTAGGGAGGGACCTTTTAAAGTCGTACTTACCACCCCCACTGCCCTAAAGGTCGAAGGTAAGCCCTTCTGGTTCCATAAGAACCATTGTACCCGCCATAAACCTCCCGACCCGCCTGGGCACTTTCCAGGCCCGTCGGAGTCTGAGCATGCTGATAGGGCGGTGCAAAGCCTCCCTCCTGCTACTGGTTCCAGCCATTCTCCCGCCTCCCCACATTCGGAATCACTCCCTCCACATGGAGAAAGGAGGTCTGCACGGCTGTCGGCCCGCCGTCAGCAGAGGTTACAGTCAAGTGAGTCCGAGCGTTCTGACACTGCCGATTCGCCTGCTGGGTGTGATGAGCCTCCTGCTGATGCAACTGGTTTTGCAGGCCAGACGCGGTCTGAGGAGGCTCCAACGACTGCTGACGAACACCATTCACAACACACACAGAGCTCTGATGGTGCTGTGGCAGGCACATCACATTGCTCAACACCTGCATGCCCGTCACCACTTCCTACACAAGCTGAAACGCCGGGCTCCTACGGCCCGCAGGCGTTTGTATACCCACCCACGCCGGGGCGGGACTGGCTTTCCTCTGATTCAGATTAGTTGCATGATGATGTTAACCCTTTGCGGATTAACAACGGGGGAAGTCTTAGTATTAACTACACCTAATCCTAACATAGCTACCACACAAAACACATTAGATACATGTGCCTTGGCAATGATTACACTAGCTACTAACAAGGGGATAGTAGAATGGGAAAATCAAACATATAATGCATGTCAAAGCAGATATATATGATTATGTACTGGCAGAAGAAATAGGAACCAAGTCAGTGGGTAAGCATTGGCTGGGGTATCCTCAAAGCACGGACTGTCGTGAGGAAGGGACGGTGACCATTCAGGTAAAATGTAACAACACAAAGTGTCAAAATGAACAAACAGGACAGGTAATGACGAAAAGAGAAGCCAAAACTAAAGTAAGATTAATGAATAGAAGAGAGAAAAGAGATTTGGACAAATTAAGAACATCACATTGGGAAACAAATATGTTTCAACAATGGATACAGTATTCAGCAAAATCTATGTTTGAAGCAAAAAAACAGAAAAAACGAGACTGTATTGCCTGTTACAATGCTAAAAAAACTACCGCAGTTTAGGTCATTACCAGGAAGTCAGATAGGGGGCTGTCCAGATATTTCCAGGTGTTTTCCCCTCTGTACTATGCACATGGCAGGAGACTTTCCGGGTTGGAGTAAAGATAAAAAGGTTTGCCCAAGAATACTGTCACATAACAATTATGAGGAAATAGGAGTAGCGCCCCCTGTGGTGCACAAACCTGATAATATTGTTTTTCCGTTCTGCATAGTACGAGGAAAATAATTGGAAAAGGTCGCTCGGAGAACATCAGCAGTAATGACGGATGCGGATTAATTGGTGAGATGCAGCAACATAACCTGGTACCCAAAACTCCCCGAGTTTTAGATCTGGGAAGTGGAACAAAGCCACTGGGGGATATTTTTTGAACATGCGAGGCAAATGTCACCATGATACCACATTTACCAGCAAATTGGACGGGCATATGCGCCCCAGTAATGTTAACAGGACAACTATCTTTAATCACACAGAAAGAAGATACAAATCAAACACACCCCAGAATTAAGAGAAGTACCAATAAAGCTCACAATTGGGAATGGGACTGGAAAGCCTCAGACGAAATTTATATCACCTGGGATCAAATCCCTTTGGGTGTACCTGAGGACCAAACTGCTTTAGCATCGGCCTGGATAATATCCGGAAGAGGTTGAGGACTTATCCCAGTTGCAGGACAGTTCAGTAATGCCCAATATATAGCTCGTAATAGTCGCTGGGTAAATCTCTTATGGTACAATCAACAAAGATTTATGAACTTTACGATAAAAGGGGTGTCGTTAATTCGGGAACAACTGCATGCTACATCAATGATGACCTTACAAAACAGATTCGTCATAGAGTCACGCATGGCAGGGGATCAAGGAATTTGTGACGAAATTGGGGAAGAATGTTTCACGTTAATCCCAATGCACACTGGTACTAATGGTAGTTTGACTGGAGTCTTAAAGGAAATGAAACGACTACGGGAAGAACATGTAAGGAATTCTAATTGGAACACACAAATTAAAAGCTTCTGGGACTGGTTGGGAAAATTAGGATTGTTGAATTATTTAAAAATGGCCGGGATGGTACTGGGAGGAATTATACTGGTGGTGTTACTGGTGGTCTGCTGTGTCATACCCTTGCTCCGTGTTCTGATGTCACATGTTTTTGAAAGCATAACAGGACAGTTTCCAGTAATATAAATGCAATTTGAACCAGAAACAGAAAAACGCATAGACCTACGAGAATGGAAGGTAGGCAGATAGGGATACAATGGTCACCGCCCACTTCCCACAAGGTACGTATTGTAAATATTGTAAAATAATGTAATTAGAGAAATCGGTAGATAATCATATATAATGCTGTAAATACTAATCACCGTGTCCCCATCACAGACTGTTGGAAATGGCAGAGGCTTTCCTAACTGGACCTCAAGCGACCATGGATGCTTGGCAGGGTCCCAGCTCTAGCAGAGAGGACAACACACACACATCAGTAGGAACACAACATCTAGCTGCAAGCACACATGTTCCAAACAGGCACTCCGGTGAATCACAGCGGGACGAGAGATACTTCATCCCTATCCATCCACCAGAGGGATCAGGATGGAGCCGTTTCCGCATAGCACCCCTGGAGACTCCCGCGACACATCTGGCTGATCTAAACGTGGTCCAGTGGTCAACAACCTCCCCCAAGCCAGAGCCCAGCTCCAGCAGCCCAGGGGATCCAGAGGACCAAGGACAGCTGCCAGAGACCGATGATGACCTGCCTTCAATAACAGTTCTTCTACAAAATAGCCCGCCACTACCCAACAAACCACCGTACCTCACCGTTGGTCCCAAAGATGTTGCTCAGTTATCCAGATACCTGGTCCGTCCTTTTGAGCAATACACCTGTCTCGAAGATCTTTGTTGTGAAATAGGTGACATGACCACCATAACTTACTCCTCCATGCAAGATGGTCTGTCAGAAATGGCCCGTAGACAAGTCCAGAAGATCAGGCGCCTGGCATATAATCGCAGATATACTGGAAGACTGAAAGAGATGCAGAAGGAAATCGAAAAACTGACACATGAGCTGACTCATGCTCAGCATGAAGCTAGCACACTACAGAAGAAGATGGGTGAGGTACAAACTGCTTACGAGCAGGCACATCAAACCATATCACAGCTGCAGCAGTCCAATGCCACCCTGATCAGATTCTGCAAGACAAAACTGTACCAACAAGCTACTGCAGTTAATGGACTAG
Organism: Lepturacanthus savala; assembly: GCA_030544235.1. NCBI lineage: Eukaryota > Metazoa > Chordata > Actinopteri > Scombriformes > Trichiuridae > Lepturacanthus > Lepturacanthus savala. The sequence continues at coordinate 37,437,773 of CM060464.1, forward strand.
AAGCTACACTGAGAAGGGGGGTGGTGGGAAACGCCCTTCCTCAGCAGGGATCCTACAAGCCCCGAGCAGGGGAGCAGTAAAAATGAATCCCAATCAAGATGATGAGCCAAATGACATCCTGCTAGCCGCATTACAGGATGTGTTTGGTGACCAAGAGGCGGCTGATGAGGTGGACAATGACCCACTTGTAAACAGGTGGGCTGAATGGAAGACCCTACGCGATCAACACGTTCCCAATGGAAAAACAGTTGGGGGATGGAACTACAGTGACTTTTTATCCCACAAACCACAGTTCATAAATGAGCACACTGATCTCGGATCCCAGGTCCCGGGATCTAAGCTCATTAACACTTTAGTGAGCCCGGTATCACAGCTGCAAACCACCACGGACGGGTGGCATGAACCTTGGAGAACAGCATCTGACCCCATCACTCCACATTTGCAATGGACAATGCCTTGGCCAGAGCAAACCCTACACCATTGCCTGCAAAGGTTGCACTGGAGCACTCTACGCGCTCAGCTCCAAGAAACAGGCAGCATCCAGTACTGGGATGAAGGGTTTGGTGAACTGACAACAGTGGCTGAGGAGGATGAGATGATCCCCATAAGTGCAAATCTGTATGTGCAACGTACACGATCCCATGTAAATGTGATGTATCATTTGTTTCTATGGGGCTATTTGTATCCTAATCAAAGCCGTAGTCCATTTACAGTGTACCCAGGCGTCAACAGGAGAAGGTACCTGGTGGCGCATCGGGTCACAGGACAGTAACGAGAATCCTGGACGGTGGGCAATCAGCTATGTGGTCAGACACCTCACAACAGCTGTTACAATGGTTAAAGCTGACATCACAAACAGGCAAAGTAATGACCTCCATCGTTACAGGTACCAATAACACACACCATTGGCATCCAACAGGAGAAGGTTCTGTACTCAGACCTGAGGCCTATAGGGCAAGAGCAGAGGACTTTCTCCACGCAATCAGAACAAATATATACTATCAAGGTGTGTAAGCGATAAAGAATTAATAATCCTAATGGTACTAAAATAGACGTAATTGATAATGAATAACTATTGGGTACTTAATGACGTAATATAGTTATCCAAAAGAATTAAAATTAAAAAATAAAATAGTAATCAGATTATGAGGGCTTGGCCCAGTGATGTATTCACTAGCGGATAAGTATAAGTGTTAATTAAGCACAAAAAAGAGGGTAATAAGGGAAGTGATCCCTAGTGTTGAAAGAGTTAAATGAGTGGCTTGTGGTAACACAGGCTCAGGGGAAACCCTACTCGTTCTTTACCCACTTGTCCTAACAACTTTGTTTTAGCGGCAAAGGAGTTAGGATCGCTAAGAAAACAAACTAAAAATCCATTCTATAAAAAAATTAAGAGGACGGTTCCTCATAAGTGTGCCAGGGGATTTGCCCCTTGAACAAACTAAAGAGTAACTAGCTGTGTAAACAGAATAGACGTGGTTTGGGGTGTGACATTATAACCATTATTAATCACAAGCAGTGTTGACAAGTATATCTGACTTTGATCACAAAAATATCTGATTTGCATGCTCAGGTGAAATTTTATGATACTCTTTTTAATTTTGAAACGTTAGTACTGCTGGCCTTGCCACCTGGCGAGGGTTTTACCTTTCTTTGTCTACAGAGGGAAGGATGTTTCCCTGGCCATGTCTGCAGGGTTCAAGCTAGGGGCCCAACAGTGACGACTACTGGACCATTAGGATGGGAAAGTCCCGGGATGGCCCTGAGGTGGAGTTGTACAATTGTCTTTGCATTTGGGACCTCACCTCTTTGTGGTCCTCACTGAGGGATAGGTAGATGTACAAGGCGAAGGGATATCACACTGATGTGGTATGCTGGATTTTTTTATGCCTTACCTTATTAATCAGAATGTGCAGAATATAAGCATACATTGTGGAGTTATGATTTGTTTTTGATTGATGGTCCTTTCCAGGACCATAGGGGGGAATGTAGTGACAAAAGGCTATTACTCAATATACTTAATAAAATGTATTAATCAATATACTTATAATCAATAGACTAAGTGAGTTGTAGTTCATAAAGTCATGGCATTTACACCAGAGACATTCTACCTCATGTCTTTTCAAACTGTGAACTCGTCAAGTTGTGAACATTTGACCCCTGCTGACTACACAAGCTGGGTGAATTCTACCTCCTTTTTAAACAAGTGTGATCTAAAAATGTAGTCCAACACTGAAACCATGGCGCCATGGTGCCGACAGTTGCATTCCAACAGTTGCATTCCAAAAAGTTATGGGTAAAGCTCCTCCTGTTAAGGGAAGGGACTTTGCATGGTCAACCAGTTTAAAAAAATACATGATGACATGTACATCCTCGGTTAGAATTGACATGTATGGTAATACCGGTGGAAAACAGTGAAAAATGTATCAAATAGCAGATGTACCAAATTGGTAAATTGTATAAAAGCTCGGAACTTTTCAGTTGGTTTTCAGACTTAGCCCGGGCTACTTCTCATGTATGGTTAACATTGTATTTTCTACAATAAACCATCGTTGGACCGTGAACCAGCTGATCCTGTCTCATCTTTAATGTTCTTGTGACTTCTCATTTTTGTTATTCCGTACTAAGACTTAGACTAATTTATTGCTTATTGGATATTGAACAAAAGTCACAACACAGGACAGAAGCCTTCAGCAGCTTCTCTGCTCTAAAAGGGAATCCAGCTGCTTTCAGCGTCTCATGGACCTGCAAGGACGAAGGACTCAATGACGTCCAGCCAGCAGCACTAAAGAAACTCAGGCCTGGTTCTACAACCAGACAAGGATTAACAAAGAGCAACGTGGCCTACACAACGGATCTACTCCTCAACGAACACCACAGCTGCAACCACATCTCCAGCTACTCAAGGAAGCAGAACCAGAGAGCAACCCTTCTTCTTCCTTTCCAGTGGTAACATGACTTGGGCAGAACAGAACATTAACAAACACGGTTAAACCAGACTGTTGAACTTTGTTAATGTGATGAGATCATAGGCTACAGTTCACTGTGTTTTAGGTTTGTAAGAAGGTTTAGTTTGATGTTAGTGTCCCAACCTGCATGATACTAACCATTCTTTAACAGGATACCTTGATACACACACAAAGTGACATTAAGCCTATACACACTCGCACACACATTAACCACGGCAGTCATCTTTGTAGTCAGTATAGTAGTAAGCACCCATGCTGCAGTAGTATTGGTGTAGTAGTAGTAGTAGTAGTAGTAACAAACCATACTGCAGTAGTAGTTGTATAGCAGTATTAGTAGTAGTAGTATGTTAGTATTATAATAGTAGTAGTATTATAATAGTAGTATTATTAGTATAGTACTAGTATAGTAGTAACATCCCATGTTTCAGTAGTAGAATAGTAGTATTAGTATAGTAGTATAGTACTTCAGTAGTAACAGCCCATGCTACAGTAGTAGTATAGTAGTCATGCTACAGTACAGCCACTGAAGCACTTGGAAGTTGTAATAGTATTAGTAGTAGTATAGTATTAGTGTAGTAGTATAGTAGTATTAGTGTAGTAGTAGTATTAGTATAGTTATATTAGTATTAGTGTAGTAGTAGTGGAAGTATAGTACTGTAGTAGTAGTGGAAGCTGTAATAATAGTAGTAGTATTAGTGTAGTAGTCAGGGCCGCTGCTAAGGTTTTGGAGGCCCTAAGCTCAGCTTGTAGGGAGGCCCCCCCGCCCGCCCGTCCGCCAAACTCCTGGAAGCTCACGAAATTTACAGTTGAAAATAATAAAAGTAAAGTTAATAAAAATTAACTTTTTATTATACAATAATATACTGTATGTTAAATAATAAATCAGAGAGAGCAACAACACAATAACAAATAAAACAACTGCCTCCAAGGGAAGGCTTTCAGTTGTGGATGTGGATGTCTCTTCTAAGGTGACTGTTGTTGTTTGTGGCTGTTTACTTGAACCTTCAGACACGTTGGATGGTTGTTGGCTGCTTATTGCACTGCTTGTTGATGGTTCATCATCTGGTTCATCTTCTGGCTGATGTGGTGGTCCGTCTATATATTTGAGCATTGACCCTATGAATATGATTTAAATGAAAAAATATCTCATTAGTAAAACTTGAATAAAAATACCCAAACCAAAAATATCACTTCATTATATTATGCTATCTAGTACCATTTGTATTTATATGATATTAATATGGTAGGACAAAATCAAATACCTTAAAAATTAACATATTCTAATCCTACACATCACCAAAGGTGGCCAAACATTTTGTTTTTGCACTACACACGACCTTAACACACCTTCTACAACACTGTGGCCAGATGTAAAATCATCCCCCAACCACCACCCCCTCCCCTCCTCCTCCTCACTACCAGGACAGCCTTGGAGTTATCCCCAACGACGGAGCAGAGAAAAGATGCTAGAGCTGAATTTTATTCTCTGTCCAATCCTGTTTACTGTTGGGCTAACCTAGCCTAGCTTGTCGAGTTCATCACGTAACGCTGTGTTAGCAAAACAAACAAACACGGTATAACACGGACTTACCAGCAAGGGATGCAAGTTTGTCGTCTTTCTCTTTTTTCCTCTTTCGCTTTTCAGCTCCAGATTCATGGTGTTTCTTGGATGATATTCTTTCATTTCAATTATTAAAGCCGTTTCAGAGCGTAGTAAGAAAAGTGGCTCCGAAGTTTTGTGCCGTCGTGAACGATCCGAGTCTTTGAAGTTAACCGATCCGACTCGACTCTTTGAAGTGACAGATAGGAGCCGGCTCCTCGTTGGGAGCAACGGAGGAGCCGAACGAGCCGACTCGTATTAGCGAGCTGAGCCAAAAGATCCGACTCTCCAAATAGAGCCGGAATTCCCATCACTCGCTGTACCGCTGGGGTCTTATTTCAGTGATGGTATACAAAACTCCCGTAGAACTAATTAAATATTTTTGATATTTATTAGTGTAATATTTATTATCTTTTTTTTCCCCAATCTTAATTTTGGAGGCCCCCTTCCACTAGTTGAGGCCCTACGCTGGCTGCGTAGTCTGCGTGTACGGAGCAGCGGGCCTGGTAGTAGTAGTAGTTATGGAAGCTGTAATAATAGTAGTAGTATTAGTGTAGTCGTAGTAGTAGTGGAAGCTGTAATAATAGTAGTAGTATTAGTGTAGTAGTAGTAGTAGTGGAAGCTGTAATAATAGTAGTATAGTATTAGTATAATGGTATTAGTTTAGGAGTAGTAGTAGTGGAAGCTGTAATAATAGTATTAGTATAGTAGTATTAGTAGTATTACTAGTAGTAGTAATAGTAGTAGTAGTAGTAGTAGTGGAAGCTGTAATAATAGTAGTAGTATAGTAGTATTAGTGTAGTAGTAGTGGAAGCTGTAATACTAGTAGTAGTATTAGTGTAGTAGTAGTAGTAGTGGAAGCTGTATTAATAGTTAATGGTAAATGATACAGCTAGAAGCACTGGTCGAGGTGGAGGAGTTGCAGTCATCACTCACTCTAGTTTAGGTGTTAGTCCCAAAAATAATCATAACTATCAGTCATTTGAAACTTTGCTTTTATCAATGACTGATTCCAGGCAGACAAACAAAAACCAGCCAGTTGTTTGTCACCCTCCTAGTCCTTATTCTGTATTTTTAGCAGAATTCTCTACCTTTCTGTCCAGTATAGTGTTAAACTATGACTAAATTGTAATTGTAGGAGACTTTAACATACATGTTGATAACAATAGTGATTCTCTAAGTAACACTTTCAGCAGCATACTAGATGGAATTGGCTTCACTCAGAATGTAAACCCACAGTCACAGTCACACCCTGGATCTGGTTTTAATTATGGGATTGAGATTAGTGACCTTGTTGTTCTCCCCCATAATCCAGTTCTTTCAGATCACTTCTTAATTACCTTTCAGTTTATAATGAATGATAATTCCTCACCAGTAGTTAAAACTGAAATGAAAAGAGCACTATGTGACTATTCCGTTTTAAAATATATAGAGATAATTCGGCCTATATTCACCCCCACACATAATTATGAGAACAGCAGCTCAGACATGTTGTGTCCTGCTACATGTGATGAGTTAGTTATAAAAACGATGCACAACCTCAATAGCGCTTTAGACCTGGTAGCCCCATTAAAATGTAAAACTGTTAGACCCAGGACATTATCTCCCTGGTATAATACTGAAACACGTTCCCTTAAAAAAGCTACACGTAAATTAGAAAAGCTATGGCGCCGCTCCCGCACAGATCATTCCCTCAGAGCCTGGAAGAACAGTCTATTGGCTTATAAACAGGCCCTGCGTAAAGCAAAAACTAGGTATTATTCATCATTAATAGAAGAAAATAAGAATAACCCCAGATTCCTGTTCAGCACTGTAGCCAGGCTGACCAACAGTCACAGCTCAGTAGATCCATCTATTCCAGTTAGTCTCAGCTGTGATGACTTCTTAAATTTCTTTAATAATAAAATCATAAGTATTAGAGATAAAATAGATCAAATCCTTCCTAACATCAGTGCTGAGGAAGCTCAGGCTGTAGCTTAGAATCCCCTTTAAACCCAGTAATATTACTGGATAAATTCACCCCTGCAAACCCAGCCCAGTTAACTAAAATCATTATCTCATCTAAGTCAACTACGTGTATTCTAGACCCAATTCCAACTAAACTACTTAAAGAGACGCTGCCCTTAATTATTGATAATATCTTAGATATAATTAACATGGGGCGACACGGTGGCGCAGGGTGGCGCACTGTTGCCTCACAGCAAGAAGGTCGCAGGTTCAAGACCTCCTTGGTCCGGGGTCTGGGACCTTTCTGTGTGGAGTTCGCATGTTCTCCCCGTGTATGCGTGGGTTTTCACCGGGTACTCCGGCTTCCTCCCACAGTCCAAAAAAATGCTCAGGTTAATTGGCAACTCTAAATTGCCCGTAGGTGTGAGTGTGTGAGTGAATGGTGTGTGTGCCCCACGATTGGCTGGCGACCATCTGGGGTGTATCCCTGCCTCTCGCCGTAACGCGCTGGGATAGGCTCCAGCAGACCATGTGACCCTAATGAGGAATAAGCAGGTATAGAAAATGACTGACTGACTAATTAACATGTCCCTAATAACTGGATACGTGCCGCAGGCTTTTAAACATGCAGTTATTAAACCATTCTTAAAGAAAAACACTCTTGAGCCAGATATTTTAGTAAACTACAGGCCGATTTCAAATCTACCCTTCTTTTCAAAAGTTCTTCAAAGAGTGGTAGTTAAACAGCTGTGTCAGCACTTACAGGACAATAGTTTATTTGAAGATTTTCAGTCTGGTTTTCGGACCCATCACAGCACTGAAACAGCACTAGTCAAGGTCACAAATGACTTGTTGCTGGCTGCTGATGATGGACTGGGCTCGGTCCTGGTCCTGCCGGATCTAAGTGCTGCGTTTGATACAATCGACCACAGCATCTTACTGTAGCGATTGGAACAGGACATAGGCATTAGAGGATCCGCCCTCTCCTGGTTTAAATCCTATTTATCTAATAGGTTCCAGTTTGTTAGCGTTAACCAGCGATCATCATCATACTCAAAAGTCACTTATGGTGTCCCACAAGGGTCAGTCCTAGGGCCCATTTTGTTTACTCTATATATGCTGCCCTTGGGTAATATTATTAGAAAACATGGTATAAATTTCCACTGCTACGCAGATGACACACAGCTATACTTATCAATTAAACCCGATCAGATCAGGCTGGTACATAAACTAAGTACCTGTGTTAGAGACATAAAGACCTGGATGTCTGTTAACTATTTGTTACTTAACCCTGATAAAACTGAAGTTATTATATTAGGCCCTAAAAGTGTTAGAGAGTCCCTATCTGAGCAACTAGTAACTCTAGATAATGTGAAGATAGCCTCTAGCACCACAGTTAAAAACCTAGGAGTTTTATTTGAGCCAGACTTATCATTTAAAGCTCATATTAATCAAGCCTGTAGAACAGCCTTCTTTCACCTGCGTAACATAGCCACAATTAGAAATATCCTGTCTAAAAATGATGCTGAAAAACGAATCCATGCGTTTGTTCCATCTAGACTAGATTACTGTAACTCCCTATTAGTAGCGTGTCCTAAAAGTTCCCTAAAAACTTTTCAGCTGGTTCAAAACGCAGCGGCTCGTTTACTAACAGGAACTAATAGAAGAGAACACATCACCCCCATACTCCAAGCCCTTCATTGGCTTCCTGTTGAGTTTAGAATTAAATTTAAAATCCTACTCCTCACTTATAAAACCATTAATGGTATGGGCCCCTCTTATCTTAAAGATGCTCTGGTCCCGTACCATCCAATCAGAACACTTCTCTCTCAGAATGCAGGTCTATTGGTAGTTCCACGGGTCCATAAAAGTACAGTAGGAGCTAGAGCCTTTAGTTACCAAGCCCCTGTCTTATGGAACCAACTCCCAACTGATATTAAAGAGGCCGACACAGTCTGCGCATTTAAGGTTAGACTGAAAACATTTCTGTTTCAAAAGGCCTATGGTCAGGGTAGTTAAAGGTAGACTTAAACCCACAGTTCAGTCTAAGCTGCCCTAGGAGTGAGAATGCTGGGGGAAGTACAGTCACTGAGTCCTATCATCTCTTTCTGGTACCATCTTCACATCTTTACAGACTAATACATCATCATCAGATGGATGTCTGTCAGTCCTGGTTCATCTATAGCCTGTCCGTCCATGGGAGTGGATCTCTCCTTCACTGTGGTCCTCCTCGAGGTTTCTCCTTTTTCCCACTGGGTTTTTGAGTTTTTCCTTGCCGAGAAGGAGGGTCTAAGGACGGGGGATGTCTGGGTCACTTTGGACTGGATTTGACTTTGAGACAACTGTGTTGTAAAATTATAAGAATGAAGTGAATTGAATTGAATTAATAGTAGTAGTATAGTATTAGTGTAGTAGTAGTAGTAGCAGTGGAAGCTGTAATAATAGTAGTATAGTATTAGTATAGTAGTATTAGTGTAGTAGTAGTAGTGGAAGCTGTAATAATAGTAGTAGCATAGTATTAGTATAGTAGTATTAGAGGAGTAGTAGTAGTGGAAGGTGTAATAATAGTAGTATTAGTGTAGTAGTAGTGGAAGCTGTAATAATAGTAGTAGTATAGTAGTATTAGTGCAGTAGTAGCAGTAGTAGTGGAAGCTGTAATAATAGTAGTAGTATAGTAGTATTATTGTAGTAATAGTAGTGGTGGAAGCTGTAATAATAGTAGTAGTATAGTATTATTAGTGTAGTAGTAGTAGTAGTAGTAGTAGTGCAATCTGTAATAATAGTAGTAGTATAGTAGTATTAGTGTAGTAGTAGTAGTAGTAGTAGTGCAATCTGTAATAATAGTAGTAGTATTAGTGTAGTAGTAGTCGTAGTGGAAGCTGTAATAATAGTAGTAGTATAGTAGTATTCGTGTAGTAGTAGTAGTAGTGGAAGCTGTAATAATAGTATTAGCATAGTAGAGGAGTAGTAGTAGTGGAAGCTGTAATAATAGTAGTAGTATAGTAGTATTAGTGTAGTAGTAGTAGTGGAAGCTGTAATAATAGTAGTAGTATAGTAGTATTAGTGTAGTAGTAGCAGTAGTAGTGGAAGCTGTAATAATAGTAGTAGTATAGTAGTATTATTGTAGTAATAGTAGTAGTGGAAGCTGTAATAATAGTAGTAGTATAGTAGTATTAGTGTAGTAGTAGTAGTAGTAGTGCAATCTGTAATAATAGTAGTAGTATAGTAGTATTAGTGTTGTAGTAGTAGTAGTAGTAGTGCAATCTGTAATAATAGTAGAGTATTAGTGTAGTAGTAGTCGTAGTGGAAGCTGTAATAATAGTAGTAGTATAGTAGTATAAGTAGTAGTAGTAGTAGTAGTGGAAGCTGTAATAATAGTAGTAGTATAGTAGTATTATTGTAGTAGTAGTGGAAGCTGTAATAGTAGTAGTATAGTAGTATTAGTGTAGCAGTAGTAGTAGTAGTGGAAGCTGTAATAATAGTAGTAGTATAGTGGTATTAGTGTAGTAGTAGTAGTGGAAGCTGTAATTATAGTAGTATTAGTGTAGTAGTAGTGGAAGCTGTAATAATAGTAGTAGTATGGTCGTATTAGTGTAGTAGTAGTACTAGTGGAAGCCGTAATAATAGTAGTAGTATAGTATTAGTATAATAGTATTAGTTTAGGAGTAGTAGTAGTAGTAATGGAAGCTGTAATAATAGTATTAGTATAGTAGTATTAGTGTAGTAGTAGTAGTGGAAGCTGTAATAATAGTAGTAGTATAGTATTAGTATAGTAGTATTAGTGTAGTAGTAGTAGTGGAAGCTTTAATAATAGTAGTATAGTATTAGTATAGTAGTATTAGTGTATTAGTAGTAGTAGTGGAAGCTGTAATAATAGTAGTAGTATAGTAGTATTAGTGTAGTAGTAGTAGTGGAAGCTGTAATAATAGTCGTGGTATTAGTGTAGTAGTAGTAGTGGAAGCGTTAATAATAGTAGTATAGTAGTAGTAGTGTAGTAGTAGTGGAAGCTGTAATAATAGTAGTATTAGTGTAGTAGTAGTAGTAGTGGAAGCTGTAATAATAGTAGTATAGTATTAGTATAATAGTACTAGTTTAGGAGTAGTAGTAATAATGGAAGCTGTAATAATAGTATTAGTATAGTAGTATTAGTGTAGTAGTAGTAGTAGTGGAAGCTTTAATAATAGTATAGTATTAGTATAGTAGTATTAGTGTAGTAGTAGTAGTGGAATCTGTAATAATAGTAGTAGTATAGTAGTATTAGTGTAGTAGTAGTAGTAGTAGTAGTAGTAGTAGTGGAAGCTGTAATAATAGTAGTAGTATAGTAGTATTAGTGTAGTATTAGTAGTAGTAGTGGAAGCTGTAATAATAGTAGTAGTATAGTAGTATTAGTGTAGCAGTAGTAGTGGAAGCTGTAATAATAGTAGTAGTATAGTAGTATTAGTGTAGTAGTAGTAGTGGAAGCTGTAATAGTAGTAGTATAGTAGTATTAGTGTAGTATTAGTAGTAGTAGTAGTGGAAGCTGTAATAATAGTAGTAGTATAGTCGTATTAGTGTAGTAGTAGTAGTAGTGTAAGCTGTAATACAATTACTACTGCACGTGTTGAACGTAAGCCACCGCCTGTCAATCTTCGAAACCTAGTCTACACTGACAGCTCTGCACCCACTGGCAGGTCTGCCTCCTTCATGTTACAGAACATCAGATCCATAAACAACAAAGCTGTCCTTATCCATGACATAATAACAGAGGGAAAAAATGGACTTCCTTTGCTTAACTGAAACATGGCAGAATCAGCAGGATTTTGTCAGCCTCAACCAAGCTGCCCCTCCCGGTTACACCTACATTCACAAGCCCTTGCTAGACTTGCCATTATACAGTATTCCGATTATCTGGTCAAAGAACACCCCGTCAGTGCATCATCCTTTGAATGTTTACATCTCTCAGTGATTGGCGCTGCACAGCTGCAACTGGTCCTCATATATCCCTGAGCTCAGTGAGCTGCTTGCTGCAGTTTGTCCCCTGTCCTCATCTACTGTCCTGTTGGGTGACTCCACATTCATTTGGACAATAGCATCTGCTCTTTTGCAGTTGACTTCCTGGCCCTTCTGGACTGCTTCAATATCACTCAGCATGTGCACAGCCCCACCCACAGCAAAGGACACACCCTCGACCTGGTCTGCAGCACCGGCTCACCTCCACTATATCTGGAATGCACTGACCTGGCCATATCAGACCATCATGCAATTCTGTTTTCCATCCTGGTACCCCACCGCAGACAACGCAGTTTGCGGTCCATCACTTTCCACAATATCAAGAATGTGCCTCTGCCTCTGCTTTCCAAAACTCTAATGAATCATCTCACACCCCTGGATACTGCCCTCCCAGTGGACACCCTGGTCGAACACTACAACACAGCACTCTCTACCAGCCTGAATACTTTGGCCCCAACCATCACCCAATCAGTCTTTTTCCCAACCAGCTCCCTGGTTTACATCTGAGCTCCGCCTCATGAAGAAATCTGGGCAGCGCCTCGAACGTCTTTATAAAAAATCTGGCCTCACTGTCCACCTGGAGACCTACAGGGACCATGTGAGGAGCTACAAGTAGGCCCTCACCACAGCCAAAACACGCTACTTCTCCAGTCTCATAAACAACCAGCAATACCACCCCAGAAAATTTTTCTCAACTATCAAATGCCTTCTCCGCCCTCCTCAGTCACCCCAACCATCTGATGCTGCTGACCTGTGCTCCAGGTTTTAAGACTTCTTTATAGCAAAAGTCAACACCATCCACCAGCAGGCACTATCTTCACCCCCGGCCACAACCCAATCCCATGACGACAAGCCTCCTGGCATCTACCAGCCATGGCAGGACATCTCCACCCCTGCTGCCTGTCCACCGCAGCACCACCTCTCCTGCTTTGCACCACTGGACAATGCTCAGGTCACCGATCTGATCTCCACAGCCAAGTCTTCCTCCTGCCACCTAGACCCCATGCCCTCCACCCTGGTCAAATCATGTCTTCCCACCCTCTGCAATACCATGACAACCATCATTAACACATCCCTACAGTCTGGTGCCCACTACCTTCAAAACCGCTGCTGTCATTCCCACTTTGAAAAAGCCTGGTCTGGACCCTGACAATCCTAACAACTATCGTCCCAACTCCAACCTTCCTTTGTAAAATCTTGGAAAGAGCAGTGGCAGCCCAACTTCAGCAGCATATGTCCCACCATGAGCTCTTTGAACCACTACAATCTGGCTTCAGAGCCCACCACAGTACAGAGACGGCTCTTGTCAAAATCACTGATGACCTCCTCACTGCTGCAGACAATGGACTCATCACCATCCTCATCCTCCTGGACCTCTCAGCAGCTTTTGACACAGTCTCTCACTCCATCCTCCTGAAACAGCTTTCTCAGTTCACTGGACTATCAGGCACTGCACTCCTCTGGTTCCACTCATACCTATCCAACCGGCAACAATTCATCACTCAATGACTCCCACTCCACCACAGCAACCATCAGCCACGGCGTTCTGCAAGGTTCGGTGCTTGGCCCCCTTCTCTTCACCATCTACATGCTCCCCCTTGGATAAATCATCCGCTTCCATGGTCTCAACTTCCACTGCTATGCTGACGACACACAACTATACATTTGCACCAAACTTCCCCCCACACCGCTCACTCACTGTCTGCGTGATATCAAATCATGACTGACCGCCAATCTCCTCAAACTGAACAGCAGTAAAACCGAGCTCATGGTGGTGGCACCAGCACCACTGCTCAGGAAGGTTGGAGATCTCCATCTGGACATCGATGGCTGCATCTTGGATTCATCACTGTCTTTCCAGTCCCACATCAAAAAAGTCACCAAATCTGCTTTCTTCTATCTCCGCAACATTTCCAGACTCAGGCCTTCACTCTCTAACACTGTTACAGAGACCCTCATTCATGCTTTCATATCATCCCGCCTAGACTATTGCAATGCCATCCTGCTTGGTCTACCCAATAAAATCACAGACAGATTGCAATATGTTCAGAATTCTGCTGCCAGGATTCTCACAGGCACCAGGTCCTGGCAGCATATCTCCCCCATTCTCAAACAGCTCCACTGGCTACCCATTAAATCTCGCATTACTTACAAAGTCCTCCTCCTCACTTACAAGTCTCTCCATGGTCTGGGTCCCAACTACCTCAAGGACCTCCTCCATCCCTACTCCCCCTCAAGATCCCTGCGGTCCTCATCCAAGGGCCTGCTGGTCATCCCCCGCACCAGACTCAAGGCCACCAGCGACAGAGCATTCCATGCAGCTGCTCCGTCTCTATTGAACAGTCTACCCAACATCATCCAGAATGCTCCTTCACTGGAAATGTTTAAACAACACCTCAAAACAATGAGAGAGAGCGATGGCTATCTTAATGACTGGACACTGAACAGCAGTGTTCTGGTCCCAACAGGATTAACACATCCCAGGACCTGAGGAAGGAAATATCCCAACCTGCTCCACACTGATTTAACCAGTGGTTTAAACCACAGGGAAAAATCACAGGAAACAGCAGACGATCATCAGTAAAAAGATGGATGTCCATCACCAATGAACCTCCATAAATCCACTTAGAAATCAGACAAATCATCATCACTGACACTGCTGATCAGATCATCTAATGGGTTTTCATGTTACTGGTCTATATAGTAAATAATATAATCAAGTTTCTCAGTGGAAACTCTACTCATTATTAAGATACTCAGAGTCCCAGAGTCCTGGAGATGATTCCTGATCTCAGCAACGTCTCTGTTCATGTTGTAGATTCAGTCCAGGAGTCTTTATTTTTTAGATTCTATTTTGGTGAATTTATTAGGCAGTGGAGAGAGGATGTGTGAGCGAAGGTCTGAGAACTCTGAACTTGCTGCTCACAGAGTATTCACTGTAAACCAGGGGGCCACTAAAAGGTCCAGTGAGAATCTTCCAGAACTCAAGAGAAACTATTTACAGTTTAAGTCAGGAGATAACTTCACCTGCTGCTGGAAATAGTGACTAATCAGTGACTAAATGATTTCATTTGAAACCTGACTGAACATAGGATAACTAAGGCATCAGGTTGTTAAAATCTCACTTTTTGTCACCTCTCCTGTAAATTGAACATTAAATAATCATGTAAATATTTATTTACATAAAGAGATAGGAGAAATGTGCAGGTGTTTATAGGTGCATTTTTATTGGTCTTTGATTGTGCTGAATGAGTTTCACCCTGATGAAGACAGGGATTATTTTGGGCTGTAACAGTGATTGACATAGAGGTGATATAGTGCTTGTCTACTTTAACTGGGATGGATGATTTTTTTCCTGCACAGCATTGTATTGTATTTTATTTAAATAGTCCTAGGACCTGCTGCATCACACCATTACCATCACATCTCTTTCAGTCTGAAACCTGCAAACATCCCACACCACCGGGGAGATTTAGAGGCTCCGCTGACCTCCACCTGGACGTCGCTGGACTGTAGGAATCACCTGTGGAGAGGATTCAAATACCAGCCAATCATGTCAAATGTGTGATTTATGAACCAAAAATTACACATCATACAAATCTAGACGCACACACACACACACACACACACACACACACACACACACACGCACACACACACACACACACACACACACACACACACACCACTGAAACCATTACAGCTGCATTACTGGAAAAAGGCTTTTAGGAACGTGGCAGATTTTGTTTCTCTGAGGAATCAGAACCTCTGTGCAGCAGAAACTCCCCATCGCTGCTTCCTTCTTCTGTTTTATGTTTTCAGGTTGAATTCTTTAAATAGGACACACACATCCACTCAGACTCAATGATGAACTGATCAGAGGTCACTGACCTAACTAAACACAATTTTAGCCATAATTTAAAACACAAATTTACACAAAAGTGATAGGGTGTTATAACCAAAAAGGTCAAAGGTCAGCTTCACTGTGATATCTTAATTTTCTGCAAAAATGCTAATTTTTGGCCAATATTCAACACTATTATTATATTATGACATCTTTAATGTATGCTGGGATATTGAGTTGGTGACATTTGATTGTTTTTATCCTCCATTAAATATGTTATTAAATAATAATGTTTGACAATGTGCAGCTTTGAATGATTGTGGGTTATTATGGAATATTCCATCCCATCCGTCGTTCGTCTCATTCACATGCAGCAAGATCTGCAGTGAAGGAAACACCAGGAAGGAAAGAAGGAAGGAAGACGGAGAAAGGTTCAGTATTTGTTTGGAAAGTATAAAGAAATAAAGTTGGAAAGAATGTGAAGTTGACCTGCAGAATAAAAGAGACGACACGTCTCTCCAGGTGGGTTGAAGCCGCTCGGACTCTGTGATTGGTCCCCTGGGGCTGTCAATCAAGTCTGTGAAGTCAGGTATGACCACCTTCTCTTTCCAGATGATTGACAGGAGGTTCTGCCAATTAGAGTCCCAAACCAACAGAAACACACACACACACACACACACACACACACACACACACACACACTGTCTGCTGCTGTTCTGCTGGTTGCCATGACGCCCTGAACACACACAGTTACTGTGAAAACTGGATCAACTTCAGTTCATTGTTCTAACGCCGAAGAGCATCATTAATCTGAATTTAAACATATTTATTATATTGTGTAAAAGGTCAGAATATCAGCTCTGTATTAAACATCAAACGTTTCATTTAAAAAGGAAGATGCCAGTTGTTTTGTTTTTTGAGGAAATTGTTTTAGTTTCTGTAAATCCTTATTTCTTGTTTCATTTGTTTTGATATATTTGATTGGTTTATTTTTTCTATTAAATCTACATTAATTAGTTGTCACTAGTCACTAGTTAACACCTACCAGCGTATCCACCAGGTGAGGGGTTGGTTATATTCTGGTTGTTTTCTCATTTTTTTGTATTGTGTTTGATGATGAAGCTGATGTTTGTGTGTCTTCAAGCTCAAAGAAAAAGTCCAGTTGCTTACTTTTTAAACCCCTTGACTACAATGACCTGGATGAGTGAGAATCTACACAGATGACTCATCAGTTTGATCTCACCACCGTTATTCCAGCAGCTGCTAGTTTTATAATGTAGCTTCCAATCCAGTTTCACTAGATTTTTTTTTCTGAATTTAAATACCTCAAGCCTGGTTTATAATTCTGTGTAGTAACTACAGAGTTAACGCAGACCTCTACGCTGTAGGCTGACTACGCATCAGCGAGGGCTGTGATTGGTCAGTTCAGCTTCTCCAGGGCTGTGATTGGTCAATTCAGCCGTGGTGGTCGACAGTCTACTCCACTAACATCTTCTCTGTCGCTTCCACTTCATTCCATTTGCAATAAAATCATTTTCTCTTTGATAGGACCAGGAAAAATGTCAAGAAAATAAAAAAAACAGGTAAAAAAAAGTACAAAAAAATCCAAGAAAAACTGAAGAATTAAAGTCTGGCACCTACATTCAGTAATATGTCTTGTTTGTGTTTTGTTTTTTTGTTTTTTTGTCACCTGCGCGTCAATCTTTGTAATAAAATCATTTTCTCTTTAATATCAATGAGCAACAAACACACACGCTGCATCCTGGTATAAGCATGTAAAATAAGTCCAGTAGATACAGTCCAGAATATGTTATTTAAAGGTGTATGATTGTTTTTTTGATTGTTTATATGTTTTGTGCTTCATCTTGTGTTTCGTGCAGCTGTTACTGTGAAGAGGAAGCATGGATTCATCAGACCAACATGTTGATGCTGAACCATGAATTAACAAGGTCTGCATCACATCAACAGCAAAGCTAGCTCCACAGAGGTCATCATAATCACTATCATGATCATCATCATCATCATCATCATCATCATCACTATCATCATGATCATCATCATCACTATCATCATCATCACCATCATCATCACCATCATCATCATCAGGCTTTAGATTGAGCAGGTCTTCCTCCTTGAAGCTGTGATGTTTCTACAGTCTAGATGTTTCAAGGCCCCAGTGATTTTTCTCAGTTTTTTTCAGTGTTTATTAAAGACAGAAAAATAGATAGAAAACCTGTTGGAAATAATTTGCATTATTTAAATTTCTATTAATTATTATTTTGAGAAGCATAGCACATGAAAAGCAATGTAAAAATGTTGCTGTGTTAATGGACAGTATTAGATGGTATTAATGAACAGTATTAGATAGTATTAATCGATAGTATTAGATAGTATTAATGGACAGTATTAGATAGTATTAATCGATAGTATTAGATAGTATTAATGGACAGTATTAGATAGTATTAATGAACAGTATTAGATAGTATTAATGGATAGTATTAGATAGTATTAATGGACAGTATTAGATGGTATTAATGAACAGTATTAGATAGTATTAATGGACATTATTATATAGTATTAATGAACCGTATTAGATTGTATTAATGGATAGTATTAGATAGTATTAATGGACAGTATTGGATAGTATTAATAACAGTATTAGATTGTATTAATGGACAGTATTAGATTGTATTAATGAACAGTATTAGATAGTATTAATGGACAGTATTAGATAGTATTAATGAACAGTATTAGATAGTATTAATGGGCAGTATTAGATAGTATTAATGAACAGTATTAGATAGTATTAATGGGCAGTATTAGATAGTATTAATGAACAGTATTAGATAGTATTAATGGACAGTATTAGATAGTATTAATGAACAGTATTAGATAGTATTAATGGACAGTATTAGATAGTATTAATGAACAGTATTAGATAGTATTAATGGACAGTATTGGATAGTATTAATGAACCGTATTAGATTGTATTAATGGATAGTATTAGATAGTATTAATGGACAGTATTAGATAGTATTAATGAACAGTAATAGATTGTATTAATGGACAGTATTAGATTGTATTAATGAACAGTATTAGATAGTATTAATGGACAGTATTGGATAGTATTAATGAACAGTAATAGATTGTATTAATGGACAGTATTAGATTGTATTAATGAACAGTATTAGATAGTATTAATGGACAGTATTAGATAGTATTAATGAACAGTATTAGATAGTATTAATGGACAGTATTAGATTGTATTAATGAACAGTATTAGATAGTATTAATGGACAGTATTCAATAATATTAATGAACAGTATTAGATAGTATTAATGGACAGTATTCAATAATATTAATGAACAGTATTAATTAGTATTAAAGGTGGAGTGGGAGATCTTGGAAAAAACGGTTACAGCTATTCAACACAAGTGAGATTTTGAAAATATACACTCCCTCCCCTCCTCCCAAAGGCTCGGCCTCCTCCTCTTCAGCTCACCCCTCGAAACCACGCCTTCATGATTCATGGATACATGAACGCGCACACTCTCGAGGGGTCACAGGAGTTCATGAGCATTCACGCCAATAGCATGACAGACAGTGACCGCTTTGCTAACTTCAAGCAATGTCGTTTTCACAAGATTTGTGAACACCGTAATGAACGTAAACAGTCTTTCATTATTGTAATTTCAAGAATATTGACATAAAATTCAAACTAGAGTATCTGTTAGATTTCCACTAGTTGATTGGATACGTGTGTCAATTACTTTGTTATTGCAGTAATGATACAATGTACATAGCCTGCTCTATCGTGTCCCTAGCCAGCCATCATAGGTTACAGTCAGACATGGATTATTTTATATGTAGTATGCATTTGCCCGTAGTAGCCTACCACATACCTGAATTTGAATGATTTATGTTACTGACTTATTTAGCAAACGGAACGACTCACATGGGGGTATGGGGTATCTCTGGGATAAAGGCACCTTTCTGTTGTAGGCACCATAAATTTGCGATAATCAAATTGCGGTAATCACAGTATTGTTCACGTGTTATTTTTGTATTTAGAGTTTTCATGACGAGAGCTCAAGCTCAGACTTAGCTTAGCCTTGTAGTTGACAGAGTAGGTAGCTTAGCGAAACATGCTGGAATTATGCTTATGTCACTCGATTGACAGTTTGTCATCATCTTTCATTTTCTCACTGACTGGTTGAATAGGCCTACAATACCCGTAACCGACCAGTATGTCAAAATATTATGTAATTAGAAGACAACATCTTACATATCCAGTAAAAATACGGCAACTTTGGCATCCGTCTGGAGCCCCTTCTCACTTTTTAGCTGGCGCCAGCGCTGGAAAGCCGTACCGATAGCCACTCTTGTCCTGTTTCGTTCTTCTGTTAGCTTCCGCATGGCTGTTGCTTTTTCAAGAACAGTTTTCCCCTTGGTTTTGCTGCCAGTCGACGTCTTCTTCTCTGCCATTGTTGCAACGATATATCTGTGCGAGCTAACTTGAATGTTGGCTGTGAGCTGTGTCTGCTCACCTGATTGCCAGAGCTGTGGGGGGTCGAGTGACGACGACACAGTGATCGCGCAAAATGGGGGGAGGGGTCGAGTGGGAGGGGGAGGGGGTGGAGAGGGGAACCGTTGGGAAGGGAGGGGTGGGGGTGTGTGCATAGGTATTTGATGGACGTATTAGACAGCCAATAAATGTAAAGATGATCAGTACATTGATTGGTTTTCCTCTGGAGTTTTCCTCTGAATACACCCTCTAGACCGGACTAAAATGTTTCGAGTTTTTTGCAAACATTCTATTTTAGTGTGTGCAGTGGGAATGTGAAAAGGTTTTCAGGCAATATTTTAAAAAATGCTGCAAAAAAGAATCACCCACCCCACCTTTAATGAACAACATTCGATAGTATTCATGGACTGTATTAGATAGTATTAATGGACAGTATTAGATAGTATTAATGAACAGTATTAGATAGTATTAATGAACAGTATTCAATAGATGATGATGGTAAGATGATGAGTGATGATGAGTACTGTTTGACTGTACATCATCATACAAAGGAACATCACTCAATAATGAGCTCTTACCTGGACCAGATTTAGCCAACTCACTTCTTGGTGTCTTACTGAGATTGTCACGCGGTGAGGTCATGTTGGGTTTTGTCTTATCATTTTGTCTTGTCATTTCCTGTTTTATTTTGAAAGATAACTCTCCTCTCGTTTCAGGTCACTTGCCCTTCCTCATGTGTCATCGGTCTGATTGTCGGCCCCGCTCTGATTGTTTCCACCTGTTCCCCATTACCCGGTGTATATCTTGTCTGAGTCTCCCCTTGTCTTGTGCCGAAGTGTTTCGTTCTTTTGTTCACCAAAGCCCTTTGTCCCAGTGTCCATAGCCATAGCCTTGTTGCGTGTGTTTCCTTGTTTTTCCTCAAAAGAGTGATTTTCTGTTGTAGCTTTTGTAGCATAGCCATTTGTTTTCTCACGTTTAGTTTAGTTAGTGTTTTTTCAGCCTGTTGTTTTTCCTCGTTAAGAGTGATTTTGATTTGGATAATTTTTGTAGTATAGATTAGGTCTCGAAGAATTCAGTTGATGTTTTTCAGCCTTTTGTTTTCCTCGTTAAGAGTGATTTTGATTTTGATAACCTTTATAGAACAGATTTTACCTGTTAGGAGTGGTTTTCATTTTCCATAGTATAGGCCTGTATTTCATAGCCTCACTCTGTCAAGGGTTTTTGGTTGCACAATAAAGAAGCTCATTGACACCTCTGTGCCTGAGTCCGTGTCTAAGACTGTTCTGACAGAGATTCCGACAGGAACAGTTTGCCATCATGGCAGACATTGAAGGGATGTTTCACCAGGTACGAGTGTATGAAGAAGACTCAAACTTTCAGAGATTTCTATGGTGGCCAGAAGACGACAGACCAAATTTTAGAGCAGTACAAGATGAAAGTTCATCTGTTCTGGGCTGTCTCTTCACCAAGCTGTGCTAATTTTGCACTGCAAAAAATTGCAGAGGACAATAAAGACAATTTTGATGCAATGGCAGTTGACACCATCAAATCAAACTTTTACGTTGATGACTGCCTAAAATCTGTGGCAACAGAGGAACAAGCTGTTAACCTCATAAAAAATCTCTGTGAGTTGTGTGCAAAAGGAGGATTCAAACTAACAAAATGGGTAAGCAACAGTCGCGTTGTCCTAGCAGCTATCCCAGAGGAACTGCAAGCTAAGTAAACCAAAACACTGGATTTCAAATCACAATCAAAACTGCATCTCAATACAGCTATACTCTGTACTAGGGCTGCACAATTAATCGAAATGTAATCAAAATCGCAATTTGGGCCGCCACGATTATAAACAGCTGAAATCGTGATTTATTTATTTATTTATTTAATCGTGATTATTATAGGTGGGCGCTCTTCTGAATGCAGCATCAAACCATTTTAAACAGTAGATTTGTCCCCCAACCACTAGGGGGCGACCGTCTTCATTAGCGTATGCCGCATCGCTTAAGGTACAGGAGTTCCAAGGTAACAATTTACCCTGGAAAATTTATTAGTATTAGTACTACAATAGTTATTCTTACTCTTCCTTTATTTCTTCTTTTTTTCTCTTGCTGCCGATCCATCATCTTTGGAGTTTTGGCTGGATTTGAAACGATCTAAGGATTTCTGGAACTTGGTCTTCTCTTTCGGTGTTTCCTCCTTTTCAGAAGGTGGATTGACTTGCTCTTCGGTGGCACTGCATACTTTGAGGGCCAAGGAGTATACCCCCTTGTACAGAACCAACACTGCTTGGATTTTGACCTCGACCAGATATATTTCATCAGGATACAGAGGGCCTGGTGCTCGGTGAACGTATGAGCCCGGAATTTGGAGAATTCTCTCTCTCACTTACGCTTCAGGAGTGACTTTGCAGAACAGCCTTTTCTCTCTTATTTGTGCTGCAGGATTACCCCACCCATCTAGGCGGGTCATGTAATAATGCTGACGATACCAGTTTCTGTCGGGTTCTTCAGGAATGACTTCATCTGTCTTGAGCCATGGCAGACGAGGATCAGTTACTACCTCTCGGGCCAGTTTCCCCCAACATGTGAGTTCCCAAGGCCCTAACCACCCTCCTCAGACTGCCATGTCTTGAAGAGCCTCTGGAAAGTGGTTTATGTCATCTCTTGGATCATGATTGGGCCCGGTTTCTCGATAGATCCGGAACCGCTCTTGAACTTTGGCTTGACCAATCAATAGGCCTCTGGCCTCTTCCAAATTAGTGTATGGCCAGCCTTTATCAAGGGTTTCTATCCACCCAGTTTGCAATGCTAAGGTGCAGCAGCTTGCAAACCTCTCTGGCGGTGCTGCCAACCCTCGGCGACACAGATTTCTCTGAGTCGTCCGGATCTCACTTCGAGTTCGCATGTACCACATCTAATTATTTCAGTGCCTGTCCATGCGCACTGACAGCCCAAGTGACCTCTGGAGTCTTTTCTAAGGTCCCATTGGGTGATGATTTTTAGTCGGGGCAGTCGTTCTGTCCGACACTGAGAACAGATTAAAGCATCAGTTACTTTGACTGGACCGGGTGTTGTTCCATCCAGCCCGTAAATACCATCTCTCTCTCGGCCCGGCACCCTCGTGAGTCTTTCATTGCCTGGGGCATTCCATGCGATGGGGAGTTGAGATAACGCCCCACAGCTTACACATACCCCGTCCGGAGCTATTCTCCAGAGTATGGGCTCAGGTTCCCATTCATTGATGTAGCCTTTCTTAGCAAAAGTTAACTTGGTGATTGCTCTGCCAACGCAGAGCTCATGTTGCCCTCTCCTCATGACAACCACTCCCTGGATATTAGCTACCCGTATCCAGGGGGGCAGGTTCTGTGTTCTTGAAGCCATCAGTCTTTCAGTCTCCTGGTTACTTCTCTAGATTGGTACTGGTTTCAGTTGCTCTACTCCTTGGATTCCATGATCTCTTGTTAGAACTGTGTTGAGGTCAAGAATCTCTATGACTTCATCGTGTCAATCGTATTTAGGATACACAGCCACCCCTTCTGGGTGTGCTCTTGCTTTTAGCCACACCTTCTGACCCACTTTGATTGGGTAGCTTGAGTCAGGACCCGCCTCCAACTTGGGTGCCTTCCTCCCAATCTCTGCAGCTCGGTATGGCCTCTCATTCAACTCTTGCGCAGGTGGTGGGCGGCCGTCTCTGACCCGGTCATTCAGCGCTTCCCCCAGTTCGACCATTTTGGTGCTCCACTCTTTACCGTTAGCAATTTTTGCTATCCAGTTCTTTATTAATGCTATCGTTCACTCTACTACCCCATTTGCTTGGGGGGTGTAGGGGGGTGAATAGATTCCCTGCAATGTGTGCCATTGTCGGTTCTGAGCTATTTTGGAACACAGAGGGCGCTGCAGGCTTGTTCTAGGAGAGACACCACACTGCTACCTGTGGCTCTTCTTGTTGGTTTTGCTATTGCATACCCCGACTTGGAGTCAACCATCACCAGCAGATAGCGCTCTCCCTTTTTGCCTGTTGTTCCCATAGGTCCAGCCATATCCATGCAGACTGCCCTTTCCGCCCTGCGTTGTATTGCCCACACACTTGGCAATTTCTGAGAACTTCTTTGACACGCTTTTCTGGAATCCACAGTTGCATCTTCTCCAGCCCTTTATGTGTTGGTAGTATACCGGCATGACCGATGTCCTCATGGACTGCCAGTATCACTTCTTCCACGCAGTCTTCAGGAACCACTGTTCCTTTTCCTGAGTTTTCCCACTCTCTCGCCCCTGTTAGTAGTACCCTACGTGCTTGCACGTATTTGTCGACTTCAGCATTACCCTGCCAATGTTCACCCTTGGTAGTGTGCGCCCTCTGGTGCACCACTTCAAGGTCCATGTTCATCTTTAATTCGGCTATTTTTCGCCACAGGTTGCTATGAGCTATTGGTTTGCCCTTAGCGCCTTCAAAGCCATTTTCAAGCCAGATGTCTAAGTCTTCTTTTAATGCTTGTGCACAATAGAAACTATCAGTGATTATCTTGGCTTGTTTGATTTTGCGTTTTTCCATTTCTAGCAGGCCTTCAACCACAGCGGTAACTTCTCCCGTCTGTGCTGTGCCTGCCACCTTTCCTCTTTGTCTGTGTTCTTCTTTGCCATTTTTTTTAAGAATGAAACCCCAATAGGCCTTTTCATCTTGGCCTTTTTTGGAACCATCTGTGTACAGCTCCCATTCTTTTTCTTCAGTTTTCGTTTTTGGGGTTTTCTTCTTGCTTGGAACAGGGCCAGCCGGCCCTATTTCTAAGTCTGGATCGAGCAGAATGTCTTCCCATCTTGCCCACCCGGGGTAGTTCCTTTGGTGCTTTCCATGGTTCCTTTTCTTAGGTAATGGTGTACAGCACTCTTTGTTTCTACTTTGTTGGGCTGCCCTTGGGTGAGTTCTTTCAATGCCCCCCAATATTTTGCAAGGACAGCCAATTCTTTTTCTTCAGGCATGTATTTTTTCCACTGAGGTAAGGACATAGCTCCAGAGTGCTATCATCCCACCACCTTCATTCTGCACCACCACTACTGCGTTATCTTCGTCACAGTGGATCGTTGCTTTCAAGCTGCTTTCAATTTCTCTGGGTTCTAGAGTCTCTGCTTCAGATATTGCTTTTTGTAGAGCTTTGAGATGTTCTTGATCCGTCGCTGTCCATGTCCATCCATTTTTCCCAGAAACTATCACTTCTTCTTCACTCTCTTCTTTCTGGATCTTTTTTAGTTTCTGGTAGAGGGGTCTTGCTAATTTCTGGTACCCCCTCACATGATCTCTGACATAGTTGCACAGGTCTAATATACTTTGAAGATCTCTTACTGATGTTGGAGGGGTTATTTGGGTTATCTTTTCTTTGTAGCTCTCTGCCAGGCCCAACTCTGTTGACACAGTGAACCCCAAATAGTTCACTTCCAGTTGTGCTAACTGGCATTTTTTCTAATTCAACTTCAAACCGGATTTGGGCAGCTGCTCAACCACTTCTTGTAACCGATTCAGATGTGTTTCTTCATCATCATCAGCAAAGTATACATCATCAATGTATACTGTCACTCCAAGGCCCTCCAGGATCTTCATGACGGCTTCTTGGAACACATTAGGACTGTTCTTGTAGCCCTGTGGTAGGCGAGTCCAGCAATAGGACGTGCCTTTGTGAGTGAACGCTGTCTTTGACTGTGAAACTGCAGCAAGAGGCAATGACCAGAAACCGTTTGCCAAATCAATACAGGTTTTGTACTTCTTTACTTGCAGTGTTTTAAGCGTGCCTTGCGGATTCATGAGGCTGGCTCGGTTAGCCACCGTTCTTCTGTTTAGGGCTTTAAAGTTGATTACTGCCCTCCAACCTCCTCTGCTGACAGCAGACTTTTGCACCCCCTGTATTGGACTGTTGGTGATTGAATTTGGCTCTTTTCTGATCACCCCCTGCTCCAGTAACTCTGAGACGATGAGATCCATTTCTTCAACTGCATTTGGGTTTATCGGGTACTGGCGCACAGGTGGATGTACTCCCCCGACAATGGTGTGTGCATACTCAGCGCCTAGGGCTCCACAATCATTTTAGAATTTTGCAACTACTGCTTTCTCTAGGACTTTCCGCAATCTTCTTTTGCCATGCATGGATAGGTCACTCGCTTGGATCTTCTGCTCCATTGTTTCTGTCACATCAACTTCTTTGAACCACTGGACTTTGTTGGGTTTGAGCCTGAGCTCAATCAGTCTTTTCTCTATGCTTTGGTCATTGTCTAAATCATTTATGGATACCAGGTTTTGAGGACCTAGCACCCATACTTTGTTTAGCCATATTGCATATGGCAGTGTTGCTTTTCTTCCATCGGCCATCACCACTTCAAGTGTGCCTCTCGGTCTTAACTTTCGACGAGTCATGGATACAGTGGCCCCTGTATCGACTAGGTAGGGTTCACCATTTATGGTGGTGTATATTTTGTTTCCCACCCAGTAAGCACGCTCTAAAATGACTCGTCGAAGCTGAGCTGGTTGTAGTCAGGACTTCCCAGCCGAATCCTTTTTACGGGATTCGATGAGCTTGGACTTCTCAGCGCGTCTGAGTTTGTCAAACTCGGCTTGGGACAGGCGACCGCCGGTTGCATCTTTACTGGCGCTCGCCTTTCAGTTCCCCCTTGTTGACCTTGTGAGGGAACTGATGCTGGATTTTGCGATCTTGGTTGATATGAGTCGCTTCTCATCTTGTTGTAAGAGCCCTGACTTTCTTTAGCTCTTTGTTGTTTCAGGCTTTTGTTCAGGCAGTCAAATGCTACCACTGCTTTTCTTATGTCTGTGTCGTTATGTGCTGAGTGGTGCATGCGCTTAAATTCATTTGCCCCAGGCAGTCCTTCAGTGACTTTTCCTAGGAATGCTATGGCTCTCTTCGGATGGATTTCACTGCTTTCACTGTACATAGTGTGGCCAGATCTTCACCTGCTCTCAGCCTACGATTGAGTCGGTGGGCTTTGGTGTCTTCATTGTCACCTTCCCCCATCGTTACCAATTCATAGAACTCTTGAGCGGTTTGTTGGTCTGGTACTTGGATCTGCATCACTTTGCCTATCCATAGTCTCTTTACTTGCTCACTCACATGCTGCTGGTTAACCATTCTCCAAGTGTCACAAAGATAATTCTTTGGAGCCTCCCCCGGTCACTGTGGCCGGATCAGGGTTATCAGCCCGTTCAGGTCTTTGAGAGATCTCGCCCTCTTTATTCTGTCTTCTTCGCTGCTGTCTGAGGAGGGTGACCTGTCCTGGATTGTGCTTTTTCTGGAGGGAGTCGGGCTAGCCTTATGACGGTGTCGCTCTCTTGGTGCTTCTGGTAATGCAGCGCCGAGGGGGACATCTATCTGTTCTGATATCTGCCTCTCGGTTTTCTTTGGTTTTACTGGGATAAAGTCTTCATCATCCGATTCTGACTCGGTGTCTGCTGCTTCTTTTACTGCAGCTACTATTTTGGGTTTGACTTTTCTTAGCAAGAAATCATGTGCTATTTCTATATAGCTTCTTCTGAGTGTTTCAGTCATTTTTGGGTCTTGTGCCAGTTTTGCATATGGTGGCATGTTGGCTATGTTGCAGTAATCACCATAGGTGTACCCCTCATCTCCGTCCACTGGTTGCTTCATCTTCAAGTTCCAGCTTTCAGGAGGTTCCACCAATGCTTGATCGACTGACGGCACATATACAAATCTACCGTCTCTGGCTTTCAGCGGACCCCATTCTGGACATCTGGCTCGTCTTGCGGACGGTTCCCCAGGGTTGTGATACGCTGGAGGTTTCTTGCCAGGTCTGTTGTAAGTCATCATCTTCATTCTTTCAGGCTGTCGTTGGGCCATAAGCCAGCTCGAGTCACTGGCTGCGTCCAGTTCCTCACCCGACTCCCCGCTCCCTTCTCCCTGCCCTGCTCCCCCATCTTCAGGTGCTCTCAGGGGCTGAATTCTGCAAGGTCGTGGAGGGGAGTGACTCTCTGATGGGCATGTTGAGGCCTAGTCGTTTGTGGCTTCACGTATTGGTTCATAGCACTGGCTTGTTGGGCGGTTAGGTTCCGCTCGAGGCCCATCATCAAACCCTTGGCTTTTAAGGACTGTATCCCACCTGGGTATTGATACACCTTGCCCTGTTCCATGCTGCCCCATTTCATCTAATGGATCATCATGGATTGAATGCTGGTATTGTGGAGCAGGAGGCAAACTTCCCCACCTTACACTAGGTGCTCTGGAGGGTGGCCTGGACTCTTCTGCAGGCTCTGTTCCGGCCAGCCAGTTGCTTCTTGGTTCTCGTTCTGCTGTTACGGGTGGACAATATGGTGTTGGAGCTCTGTAGCGGTCTGGCCCCTGCTCTGGTGACGACAGATAATTATTGTTGTCGTCTGGCCAACTGCTTTGCTGGTCTGGTGTGCCGGCAGGCTTGATTGTTGTTACATCTTCTGTTGGGTTCATCATATCATATGCCCCCCCTGGACTCATTCGGGGGTCATAGACTACAATGACTGTCTTCACTGCGCTCCACACCCCTTTAATTCTGTCATGGTCTTTTATTGCCGCAATTACCCCTTTTTCCACTGCTCTCCAATACTTTAATGGTGTATGGGGTATGGGGTATAGTGACAGAGTCTAGTTTTTGGTTGCTGGCGTGCATTAACCCTGTAGCTACCGAGATCATGCCTCGCTCTTGGTAGGTCACTGCATCTTCGGTAAATAGTGGGTCTAACACATGGAGGATGAAGTCAGCCCACTCAGTGTCAGGTGTGGGTATTTGTACACCGTCTCCCGGGCCGATTGGGGCCCGTTCATTTCTTGCTTGGCATATTTTTTCCCGATATGTCTTGCCACACATTTCTCCCCACTCGTTTCTCAGTTGTTCTTCTCTAAACAAACTGGATGACGACCACACTAGGGCAGCTGCTGCTTTGGTTTTCTTCAAGCCCTCCCAGCTTCGCTGCATGACGGTGTTGTTTGTCATTCTCTTGTGGTCTCGGGTTTGTGGCTTTCTCCCAGGTTTCTGGGCTGGATGCATCGGGGTATAGTTTGGTGCGGCATATGAATCATCAGATTGTTCTCCAGTCCTGTTGTAGTGACAAAAGGCTATTACTCAATATACTTAATAAAATGTATTTATCAATATACTTATAATCAATATACTAAGTGAGTTGTAGTTCATAAAGTCATGGCATTTACACCAGAGACATTCTACCTCATGTCTTTTCAAACTGTGAACTCGTCAAGTTGTGAACATTTAAACCCCTGCTGACTACACAAGCTGGGGAAATTCTACCTCCTTTTTAAACAAGTGTGATCTAAAAAATGTAGTCCAACACTGAAACCATGGCACCATGGCGCCGACAGTTGCATTCCGAACAGACCTCATGCCATAGGTCCAGTTGCATTCCAAACTAGATATGGGTCAAGCTCCTCCTGTTAAGGGAAGGGACTTTGCATGGTCAACCAGTTTAAAAAAATACATGATGACATGTACATCCTCGGTTAGAATTGACATGTATGGTAATACCGGTGGAAAACAGTGAAAAATGTATCAAATAGCAGGCGGGGCCTGGGGACTCCTCCCCAGGCCCCCAAATTGTATAAAAGCTCGGAACTTTTCAGTTGGTTTTCAGACTTAGCCCGGGCTACTTCTCATGTATGGTTAACATTGTATTTTCTACAATAAACCATCGTCGGACCGTGAACCAGCTGATCCTGTCTCATCTTTAATGTTCTTGTGACTTCTCATTTTTGTTATTCCGTACTAAGACTTAGACTAATTTGTTGCTTATTGGATATTGAACAAAAGTCACAACACTGTCTGTTTTCATTGTTCTCTTCCCTGGGAGCCTGTTGTGCCTCGCCCTGAGGAATTTCAGGCCTGCAGGCAAGCCTGAAGCCTGATTTGAGTTCCTTTGTCTCTTGAGACAAAGGAAACTCCTTTGCCACGTGTCCCTAAACAAAGGAGCCCCGGGTGGTACTCGCTCGCCTATGAAAGGACACCTGAGACACAACGTTTCCCTCCTTTCTTTCCTGTCGCGACCCTCTCCCTCCGAGCCACGGACTGTGAGAGGACACTAGCGTGCCACTAGCCCCGGACCGTCAGCAAAGGACGTGCTGCAGCTCCGGACCAACAAAGCCCGGATCGACAAACTCCGGACCACCACAACTACAGCCTGCGTCACAGTAAGAGGTTATCTTCTGGGCAGTGAATATTAGTTGTTGTTTTATTAGTGTTTTCACTTGTTGTTTTGTACGGATCGCCGTGTCCATTACGCTGTTTATTCTGTTTCTGTGATCAGCTGATTGAGCGCCGAGTCCGCTCGCTCGCTCTCTTCTCTCTCTCTCTCCTCTCCGCTCTCCATCCTCTCGCTTACTACGAACACTTGCACACTTACATTAACACATACACGCACCACACTACGCACGCCCCCGTGCTTTTCTTTGCTCCGGATTACGTGCCGTGGACAAGTCGCCATCTTGTCTCACCCACAAGTATCCGTAAGTGTAGTCCCGCGCTTTCTTTGTCTCGGATAACGTGTCGTGGACAAGTCGCCATCTTGTCTCACACACAAGTATCCGTGGGTGTATTGTCACAGTGTGACCACTAGTGGCGTAACACCCGTTCCTGGCGTAGCCGCCATCTTGAGAGTCCCACTTTGTCCCGGCGTAGCCGCCATTTTGCGACCTCACACGAGCGCGCACTCACTCACACACGCCCACTCACACACGCCCACTCACACACGCCCACACACACACACACCCACACATACAACCCCCTGCTGTTGGCTTGGTTTTGTCTATTTACACTGTTTACTTAGTTTGTCTCTCTGTTATACTTAGCTTATTCTGTCTTTGTAGTTACCATACTCATTTAGTTATAGTTGAGGATATTGACAACAGTATTAATTGTAAGGTGTTTACTGTTTGTAAATAAACTCTTTTGTGTATTTAAAGAGAAGCCTCCTTGTATTTTGTCCATGTATTGTCACAAAGAGCTGGTTGATTGGGCTAGTGTACGGATTCACACCTTCCCTTTTTATACCTTCTATTAACTTATGTTCTAACATAAAGCTAATTATAAGGTAATAATTTTATGAGACTGGTCATTATAGTTATTAGTCCGGTTCATCCGGTGGTGCCCTGTTTTTAATTTATTAATTTTTAATTAATAAATTGAATTAATATTTTTATAATTAATAATTATCTTTGATAATTATTAATTACTACTAATAACTATTTATAGCCCCTACATGCACAACATTTCTGACGCTCCGTGTGGGGCCCATATATACCAGCTTTTGTACAATATTTGGACAAAATCCATAAATCATAAAATTTAATTTTTGAGAATTTTTTTAAAATTCGGAATCATTGGCTTCTTCCTGTGCATCGCCAAGCAGCTACAGTTTTGAGTTGTATTTGTGTTGTTCTGCAGTGGTAGTAGCAGGTGTTAGGATCGATAGACTTTCCATCAGCTACAGATCATTAACCATTAACGTTCCAAAGAGGTGAAGAACCCAACCTAACGTTACTAACAGTAACATATATCCAGCATTTCATCAGGCACAGGTCGGACCCCTCCCACCTGTGCACTAGTAACAAGTATACTAACACTAACAGGATGAACCCATCCATACTGAGTGACGTGGTCGCTGACCTCATCTGACTGAGGTCAGATGACCTGGACAGACTCAGTACATACAACCTGCAGGACTGCCAAGATGCATTGCAAACGCTAATTGGACAGGCAACCAACCCTTCCAGTCAAGGAGAATGCTTGGTGCAGGATGTAATAGGGCAGATGTTCTAAACTCTTTTGTGTATTTAAAGAGAAGCCTCCTTGTATTTTGTCCATGTATTGTCACAAAGAGCTGGCTGATTGGGCTAGTGTACGGATTCACACCTTCCCTTTTTATACCTTCTATTAACTTATGTTCTAACATAAAGCTAATTATAAGGTAATAATGTTATGAGACTGGTCATTATAGTTGGTTCATCCGGTGGTGCCCTGTTTTTAATTTATTAATTTTTAATTAATAAATTTAATTAATATTTTTATAATTAATAATCATCTTTGATAATTATTAATTACTACTAATAACTATTTATAGCCCCTACATGCACAACAGAGCCCCTGTCCTTGCTTCTCCGGCCCCACTATTTCAAATCTTGGTATTATTGGATTTGTGCCCGACGTGTGTGGGGGTACAGGTCGGAATGTTGATGGACCAGCGGGCGTAGAAGCGTCAGGCTTTGTGAGGAGCTCTAACAACAATGGGTTGTTAATCTAGGGAGTTGAGGGTAATGGAGTATGCAGTTTTGATTTGAGCACTTGAGCTTTTCGTTCTTCAATTTCTTTCTCCACCTCTTCACATCTCTTTTTGAACGACTCCCTTCGCTCCTCCTGCCTCTGTGTCAATCTCCTAAGCTCCTCTGCCTTCTCTATACCACCCCCAAAGCTGTAGCTGTCCAGGGCTCTTCTTTGTGCTCTTGCCCCGGAATCACTGTCACTTTCTTC
The DNA here is from genome assembly GCA_030544235.1 of Lepturacanthus savala. NCBI lineage: Eukaryota > Metazoa > Chordata > Actinopteri > Scombriformes > Trichiuridae > Lepturacanthus > Lepturacanthus savala. Next base: position 37,470,162 of record CM060464.1, read on the forward strand.
CTTCTCACTACTCTCTTCACGGTCATCTTCTTCTGATGATTCTTCACCTTTGTGGCTATTATTACCATCATATTCAGTGGGGGCTTTATCATGAGGTTCAGATGCTTGGTTTTCTTCTGCCCATCGCCTCAACGAGTCTACTGCAGGACAGTCTTTCGGTTCTCTACTGCATTTCTTGTCTTTATTTACCAGCATCTTGCCCCAACCTGTCAGCTTGCTTATCAGCTTGACGTCCCCATCATACTCTTCACTGGGGCTGCATATCGCCATTGACCTTCTGGCCCATGGGAATTCCAGGAGGTAGGCTGCTGCCCACCCTAACCAGGTTCTGGTTCGATCACTGGCCATTTTCTTCTTTTTCGGGAGGAGCAGGCCTCTTACGAGGGCCACGTCCCAGCGGCCATCTGTCGTCGACACCCAGTGGGCGCAGATAGCCTGTGGATCTTGTGCTTCATTGTAGTCTTGTTCTGTTACATTCAAAGCTGTTAGCTGTAGCTTTGCTTGAGGCAACAGGGTTTGCCATTCATCGAGCCAAGGCACCACCATTACTGCTTCTGACCCTTGACCCATATTCAGCTCTTTTGGGTCATCTAGCTCTGGGCTTAAGTCGGCCATAGCTGCTTCTTCTTCTCTCACCGGCCGGATGAGAGCTACAACAGCAGCTTATTTTGGCCTTGTCAGGCTCTTCACAGGGCTTTCGCCCTGCCTCGGGGGTCTAGATACTTGACTGTACCCCCGGACTTGGTCGTGGGTCTCTGTTATAGAGACTTTTAGTTGGTGTTTCTTCTCATACCACTTCAGCTGCACCTCAGGGGCTCCTGCCACCTGACTGCTCTTCATCTCCTTGATAACACCTTCTGGTATCTGGCTTCACGGGCCTCGACCTGCTGGAGGTCTCTGCTTCCATCGTCTCTGGATCAGGATCTGGAACCGGAACTGGACTGGAACTAGGACTGGATCTGGGCCTGGATCTGGAACTGAGACCGCACCTGGGACTGAATCTGGAACTGGAACCAGACCTGGGCCTGGATCTGGAGGACCTTCCAGCCTTCGACCTCGTCGTGCCCCACATTGGGCGCCAAAATTGTTACCCTGGAACTCCGGTACAGGAACACCAGGCCAGCCACACCTTAAAGTGGTTTGAAATCAGCCTGCTTGGAGACACATGAACAGGATTCTGATTTATTAACTTTTGGCTGGGGCGGAAGAATTCGCCCAGCCTGCTAACTGCCTACCTCCTAAGGATTTCCCTCTACCTTAACACCTGCACCCCTATTGCCTGATAATAGAAATACCTGGTGAAAACCCCTTAGTTAACGACAGCTTCTTCCTAAATGGTAACAGTTGTTATAATTGCTGGTAATTATTTTAAACAATAAGTATACTTTTATTGTTAAGGGAATATTAATTTCAAAGTCTAGATCAACCTACAAGAGCCTTTGAAAACACCCAAGTAATCAAACAATACAACTAGTAGGCTTTTACTTTAAATGCAGAAAGAGTGCTTTATTCAAGATATGCAAGAGCTCAGAGCAAAAATAAGATAAGTAAAAAGGGTTATTAAATCAAAAATCAATCAATAAAATCTCTCTTTCCCTAACCTATCTCTAAATTCCCTAACCTGTACTACTCACAAATCCCCTTGATCTGGAAGACAGCTTTGTCAGAGTTGGAGTAATCTTCGTAGATGTTTGAAGAAAAGTTTGAGTTCAGAGTCTTTGGAATGGCGTTTGGTATATGAGCTCCAGCTCATAACCAGATCTGGATCTGGATAAAATGCTAATGGCCAAAGGCCATTAGCCTGTTGCTTTGTAGCATAAAAAGAATCTTCAGATTTTCTTTATTGATGTAGCTTCTTTGTTTAGAGTGTCGCAGTGTCCCCATGCAACCCAAAAAGAACTTCGTTGGACTAAAAATCTAGGGTTTATATACTTTTCTAGCTGTCCCTTATTTGGTCAAACAACTTCATTGGTGGGTAAGAACTGCTGTGGAAAGCACCCTTTTTACCAACAGAGTGACGTCTTGGCTAGCTTTTGTCAAATCATCAGAACAGGACCAAATGGTCACCCCTTATTAGGCACGTCGGTTCATGGCGGCAAAACTAAAGCAGTCGGCATAAATAAGTTTCCAGTATTACGCAATTTGCATAACAACAATAAGGTTCCGAGCCACTGTTAAACACGCCGTCTGTATCTGCTGGAAAGTGCTTCCTCTGCAATTCTCACACTCGTGATCTATCCTTTATACATTCAACATTTTAATCACACTTTTATTACATTTAATAGGTCATGAATTCATTCTCATTACATTTTCATATCTTATTAGTACTTATTAATCATTTGTTTGTCTTATCATCAGCTTAGTTACAATGGTTATACAAAATAAATCATAAATCCTACTACTTTATACTAGTTCCTCTTTCTCAAGGCCTTTAACATTTAACACATTTCTCAAATGTTAGATTTTACCAAAATCTTACACAAACAGAATCTATGATGTTAAAATGTCAACGGTCTTTATCTCTTTTTCTTTAACCTTACGTTTTATCATAACAGACAATGATTTCAATAATACCTTTATATACTCACAATGCACTTAAACTTTTCAATCACCCTCCTGGCCTCTTCTTACTGTATGGTTCTTCTCAGCCTCCAGCTCCGTATTTTGGCAGGTTTTGGCAGCTCGTCCTCCCTTCCTACACTCTATATTTCTCTATATATTTATTGATTCTGCATATTTGTAAACGTGACTATTATTGTGGAACAACAACAATCACATTTGAACAGATGCAGCAATATTATTGGTTGTAGGACATCAGATTAGACTGAGAGTAGATGAGAATCCTCCCTTTGAAGGTAGAGTTTAGAGTTTCCTGTGGCTGAAGTTGCAGATTCTAACAGATCCTTGTCCATCGCTGCCTCTAGAATCTACGGTGGCCAGGAGGGACAAACAGCAAAATGCTGCAAACACAGAAATGATGCAAAACCAAAAACACACAAAATAAATGCAACAAGAAAAACTGCAGGAGAAAAAGGAAATTAAATGGAACCAAATACTCACAAACCAGAGGGAAACACTGAAAATTCAGTAAAACAGGTGAAACAAGCAGAGCGTCATGTTTTCAATCAATCAAACTTTTATACTATTAATAAAGCACTTTTCATACATATAAACACAAAGTGCTGAAGTGTTTCCATGTTTTCAGCTGTTCACACTGACTAGAAACACAGTTTCATGTCTGTGTGTATGAAATTAACAGATTTGACATGTGAAACACTCCACACATATCCGTATCTATCTTCTACGGATGGACTTTTACAGACAAATATGTTTCCTTGCTAGTTGAAGCTGTTTTTGTTTTTCTCTTGCAGCGTTTCTGTGGGTTATTGTTGTTTATGTGATTGCAGCATCTTTCTTCTGCAGCATTTTTACAACATTTTGCTGTTTGATTCTGATTTGAATATTTATTTTGAACATGTATGTGAGCACTGAACAGTTTATTACAATTTACAAAGAAAATAAATACGAATAAAATACAGAAATAAATAAATAGATAAATAAAAGGTCAGAGGAAGACAGGAAGAAATAAATAAATAGGAAACAATCAAACCAAAAAGATAAAAAAAATTCATCCTCTTTTTCCTCTTTCCTCCTATTTTTTATCTTCTTTCCTTGTTTTTCCATTTTCTCTATTTTTCCTTCCTTTCCCTCCACTAACCACTAAATACACTATTTATAGTGTCTGTCTCCTAATTATTCATCTCACCTCATCTTCTATACCCGCTTATTCCTCATTAGGGTCACATGGTCTGCTGGAGCCAATCCCAGCGCGTTACGGTGAGAGGCAGGGATACACCCCAGATGGTCACCAGCCAATCGTGGGGCACACACACCATTCACTCACACACTCACACCTACGGGCAATTTAGAGTCTCCAATTAACCTCAGCATGTTTTTGGACTGTGGGAGGAAGCTGGAGAACCTGGAGAAAACCCACCAGACACAGGGAGAACATGCAAACTCCACATAGAAAGGTCCCGACCCAGGACCAAGGAGGTCTTGACCTAATTATTCATTAAAGGAATAATAATAATAGTAATACAACTACTATCAATAATAATACTATTAGTAATAATAATAAATATATAACCAAAAAATCTAAACATGTTGAAAAAGCAGTAGGAAGAAGTCAAATCCTTATTAATTCCTACCTCCACACTTCATTCTATTATTATAATGTAGATAATTTCCTGTTCCTTGTTTTTATGTGAATAAAATAATCCCTGTGTTGCTTATTTACATGGTTTGTCTTCCTGTTTAATATTAATATTGAAATACTTTATTAAATTATTTAAATATTATTTCTGTCAAACGTTGAAACTTTAAGTGATTTTAAAGGTTTTTCTTGTTCAGAGTTTAGTAAATTGACCTTCAATAGTAAAAAATTATTCCAGACACATTTCTCAGCTAAATCCAGTGGAGATGATTACAGCCTTTGATTTGTGCTTCTTTAAAGCTCAAACTGTTAAATATTGATTGATAAAAGCTTTTTGATTAGCCTAATATGACAATTGATTATTTTGGCATTTCCTTTATTGATTAGCTGTTGCATGTGTGATATTGATTCCTGTGGTTCCTGAGTGACTATCAGTCACATCCTGGTTCCACATCTCATTTACCCTTAGTCCTTCGTTTGGCTTTGACTTAACGCTGCAGATCAATGTCCATATATATACGACTCATTAAATGTGGGAAATGGGTTAAACAGCTACTTATATGCTGATGGAATTTCATCCATATCAGAGATTTCTAACCTTTTTTAACGTCCACTTCTGTTCTGGAGTAGCTGGTGTTTTTCTGTACATATGACTATGGTTTAGTCAACTGTTTACCGTTTAATTTTCCTGCTACAATTTCATCACTTTAAGCTGATTGACCAGCTGTGGAGGTCGACACTGCTGTGAAAAAGTGTTTGCCTCCTTCCTGAGTTCTCATTGTTTTTCATGTTTGTCAAACTTAAATATTTCAGATCATCAAACTAATGTAAACGTTAGTCAAAGACAACACAAGTAGAACATGTAGTTTGTAAATGAAGGTTTTTATAATTTAGTGAGAAAACAAATCCAAATGTACATGTGACTGTATGATGAAGTGATGGCCCCCCTGTTAAAACAGAACTTACCTGTAGTTTATTCACCTGAGTTCAGTTCCTCTAGCCACACCCAGGCCTGATTACACCTGTTTTCATTCAGGAAATCACTTCGGTAGGACCTACCTGACAAACTGGAGTAGACAAAAAGATCCTCAAAGCTAAACAACGTGCTGAGATCTAAAGAAACTCAGGAACAAATGAGAAAAAAGTAACTAAGATCTATCAGCCTGAAAAGGTTATAAAGCCATTTCTAAAGCTTTAAAGCCAAAATGACCCCAAGAACAGAGACGACTCATCCAAGAGTCACAAAAAACCCACAACAACATCCAAAGAACTGCAGCCTCAGTGGTTTCAGTTAAGGTCAGAGGTCATGACTCCACCATCAGAAAGAGACTGGGCTGAAATGGCTGCATGGCAGAGTTCTAGAATCAGTGGTTCTAGTACCAGAACCACTGATGAGTAAAAGAAGACTAAGGTACCTGAAAACATGTGGATGATCCTCAAGACCTTTAGGAAAATACTCTGAGGTCTAATGAGAACAAGTTGAACTGTTTAGAAGGTGTGTCCCAGTACATCTGGAGATAAAGTAACGCTGCATCCCAGAATAAGAACCTGATACTGATCAGTAGCATCTAGTGGTGGTGGTGTGATGGTCTGGGAGGTTTTGCTGCTTCAGGACCTGAAGACTTGCTGTGATTAATGGAACCATGAATTCTACTGAAGGAGAACGCCCAGACATCTGTTGGTGAAGCTGAACCAACTAAAGTTCTGCAGCAGCAAAATGATCCAGAACACGGCAGCAAGTCCACCTCTGAATGGATGAAGAAAAACCCCATGAAGACTTTGGAGTGGTCTAGTCAAACATCTGACCTGGGTCCTGTTGAGATGCTGTGGTAGGACTTGAAAAAGGCTAAAGGTTCATGTTCCAAAACCCTTCAATGTGGCTGAATTACAGCAAATCTGAAAGATGGAAGAGACTCATTGACTCCAGTCTCACAAACACTTGATTATAGTTGTTGCTGCTCTTAGCTTTAGGGGAAAATCACTTTTCACACAGGATCATGGAGCTTTGGATTTTTTATCATTTAATAATACAAATCCTTCATTTAAAACCTGCATTTTGTGTTTACTTGTTGTTGTGCCCACAAAGGTAAAGGCCTGGAACTTGTGACCCTTCCCCCCGACAGGAAACCCTGTTTCACACCTTCAGGGAATGTCACCAGAGGTAAAAAGGCACCGTCATTTTGCCCCTCTCGGGTTCTCTTAGGCTCTCTCTCTCACTCCACAGTCTCTTCGACTCTTCTCCAACATCAGCTCCAAACTCTCTCCCAGGCTCCTGCTCATCAGCAGAGCACCACTCTGTAGCAGGAGAAGCTGCAGGACAGAAGCCTTCAGCAGCTTCTCTGCTCTAAAAGGGATTATCCAGCTGCTTTCAGCGTCTCACGGACCTGCAAGTGAATAAGGACTCAACAACATCCAGCCAGCAGCACTGAAGAAACTCAGGCCTGGTTCTACAACCAGACAAGGATTAACAAAGAGCAACGTGACCTACACAACGGATCTACTCCTCAATGAACACCATAGCTGCAACAACATCTGCAGCTACTCAAGGAAGCAGAACCAGAGAGCAACCCTTCTTCTTCCTTTCCACTGGTAACATGACTTGGGCAGAACAGAACATTAACAAACACGGTTAAACCAGACTGTTGAGATCATAGGCTACAGTTCACTGTGTTTTAGGTTTGTAAGAAGGTTTAGTTTGATGTTAGTGTCCCAACCTGCATGATACTAACCATTCTTTAACAGGATACCTTGAATTATTAAGTTAATTGTTAATCAGACGTCCAAATTAATAGATTATTACAATTCATGAGACAAATTGAATTGACTCTTTTCCTCTCAACCGAGAGGTGGTGCCCCGAAATTCTAAAACTTTGAATGAATCCATAATTATTTCCAATAATTATTGATTCTTTCTGATAGTCAATTCTACCTGAAGAATTAGTGCAAGACACAACATTTATGGCTGCTGAGGCTAAATAAATCACACATTTTATTTGGTATCAGCGTAGCACAACATTGTGTTGTCTCTAACTAATATTTAAATTTATCTGATCTAAAAATTGTGACAAACATGCAAAAAAAAAATAGGAAGGGGAGAAACACCCTTTCACACCACTGTGTGTGCATATATATATATATATATATATATATATATATATATATATATATATATATATATATATATAGTAATTAATTGCATAACAATATTTCCCCAAATTCATCATATTTTTTGATGATTTATTCATTTTCTTCCGGATGAGGACATCATTGGTTCCGGTTTGGGCTCCCTGTTTGTACTTGAACCTGAACCAGAACCACAACCAGAATGGCCAATAGCCGCCATCTGTGCTCACAGAGACTTTTTTTTTTGCATTTTAAATAGTATCATAGGGTTGGTGCTTCTGTGATATTAACTATCTTTTCTGCATGTCCGTAAAACTGTTGAACCACAACATGGTGACTGTGTTGTTTACCATGAAAACTGAATTTAAATGCATTAACATTGTATTGCTATATATATATATATAGAGATCGCGAATATAAGCGGCCGAAATGGGTTTCCTTCGCCGGGTGGCTGGGCTCTCCCTTAGAGATAGGGTGAGAGCTTGGTCATCCGCGAGGAGCTTAGAGTAGAACCGCTGCTCCTCCACATCGAGAGGAGCCAGTTGAGGTGGCTCGGGCATCTAGTGAGGAGCCTCCTGGACGCCTCCCTGGTGAGGTGTTCTGGGCACGTCCCTCTGGGCGGCGGCCCCAGGGAAGACCCAGGACACGCTGGAGAGACTGTCTCTCGGCTGGTCTGGTGCCCCCAAAAGAGCTGGAGGAAGTAGCCGGAGAGAGGGAATTCTGGGCTTCCCTGCCCCTGCCCCCTTCCCCTGCTGCCCCCACGACCCGACAACGGATAAAGCGGAAGAAGACGAAACATATATCCTAATATAAGCCATCTCTTTTCCAAGGGTTTCCAGAATGAAATATCTTCTAATATTTGCCCCAAACTGAATTTCTGTCACTTTTTATGTAAACAATGAAGAGCATCTCTCTGTCTGCGCTGCCTCCCTGGGAACATCTATAAACACACTTGATTTCAGACGTGGTCGGACAAGAAGTCATAAGAAGCAGCAGAGACAGAGCATAAATCAGCTCTTAGAAAAACACAGTAAAGACTTGAAATTTGCTGCAGATAATCGATCACAGTCATCATCACGTCTGCTGTTATTACTGTGAAACACTTAGAATGGATGTGTCCGTCCTTCCTGCGTCTTCCTCTCTTCCTACGAGCTGTTCCACTTGCTGTTTATTGATTTGTTTTATTCACACAAACACTCTCAATGTTCGACTAATATATTATACAGTATATATACAAACATATTGGTGACTCGGGAGAGCTCTTGAATGGTCATCAGGATTAATGATGGCACAAATATACAGTATTTTATCATTTAAATGTTTATTGTATCATATTTAATTCATGTTTAAAGTATTTAAGTGTTTGGCTGTTTGTTTCTTCTTTTTTTTGTTACATAAATAGAATAGAATATAACAGCTTCTTATTTCTAATGGACCTTATGGTCTGCTCTTTGCTCCCATAATGTTCCTTAATTTACTGCTGCTCTGCAACATTCAAGCTCTCAGAAATTATTCAGGAACAAACAGTGGAGCTTCACATTACATAGAGAATATACATCACAGCTACAACTGCAGCTGCACTATTTATTTAATTAAAAGAAAATGAATCAATCACCGGTCAACAACTGCAATATAAAACAGAAAATACTCATATTTAATTAAAGAAAGCAGTACAAATCTAAAAATAGACAAATAAATGAAAACAATTAAATGGGTTTGAAATGTCTTGTGTGGACAAAGATTGTTCTCTGGTGAAAATACAGCAGTGAGGATGTTGCCTAAAGCAGTTTAACAGCGTCCAAAATAACCATATTTACTACTAATTAAGGTTGTATCTTACTGTGATATCACATCAATATATATAAAGAGAGATGTATAAAGCTAACATAGATTAGTTTTAGTCCATATCTGCAAAGAGTTGTAGTGAATTTATACAGTGGCCAGTTTACCTGGAGTCAGTTTAACTGACAGTGGAGTATTTTATTATCCTTATATTCAAGTTATAAGACCAACATGTCTGACTCAGTCAACATCACCTTTACGTTAATCGTGGCTGGAATGAATAATAAATTAATATGAATTAAACAAAGCAGCAATTATCTGCTGCTCAGCCACCACATACAGTTGCTGCTTATACATCAGAAAGCAAAAATAATTATATCATTACAATACAATGACAATGTTTGAGCTTTTATCATCTTTAAGCCATAATCCTTAAAATAAAAGAAATAAAGGCTTGTAATGTTTTACTGAGTGTAATGAATCTGTATGAGTTTCACCTTCCGACAAGAAATATCAAACCTTTTCATGTTATTATAATTATTTGAGATGCAGCCAACTATAAACCCAATAAAGTTTCATGTCTCATCCTCAACTCTTTTTTCATTATGTTTTTGTCACCTTTTTGCTATTGTGAAAGACAAAAATGAACTAAAATGAAAGTGAAAAGTGATTGATTGATTGATTAGAATCCTATGCACCATTGAAGCTTTTTCTAATCATATGATCAAATCTAGTTGTTTAATTTAGTTGTTTTGTGTTAGTTGTTGAAAATAAGACAAAAATATGAAATATGATTTCAATTAAACCAAAAAGAAAAAAGGAAACCAAACCATGTTCCTGTTCCTGATGTCAGTAAAACAGCAGCCATGTTTGTTCCTGAGTCCTCCTCTGACCTCCGACCTTTGACCTCGTGCCTGCTGATGATGCAGCTGATGTTAAGCTGGAAGCTGATTGGCCTCATGTCAGCATATCTTCTCTCTCTGAATGGATCTGGACCGTGGGAGGGACAGGCTTTGATTCCTGGGTCTTTTCAGGCCTGGATGCCTGTCACCTCGGCTCCTTTTAATCCGAGCAGGATGGGAGTTTGGCAACTTTCAGCGT
>CM060464.1:37490383-37595179 GCA_030544235.1 Lepturacanthus savala
CATCACCTTCACCATCATCAGCAGCAGCATCATCATCACCATCATCATCATCATCATCATCACTACCAACACCATCATCATCATCATCATCACAATCATCATTATCATCACAATCATCATCACCATCATCTTCATCACCATCATCTTCACCATCATCATCAGCAGCAGCATCATCATCATCTTCATCATCACCATCATTACCATCATCACCATCATCATTATCACTACCAACACCATCATCATCATCTTCATCATCATCATCATCACCACCATTACCATCATCACCATCATCATCGCCATCATCATCATCTTCATCATCATCATCATCACCATCACCATCATCATCACCATCATCATCATCACAATCATCATCTTCATCATCATCACAATCATCATCATCACCATCATCTTCACCATCATCATCACCATCAGCATCATCATCACCATCATCATCAGCAGCAGCAGCATCATCATCATCATCGCTACCAACACCATCATCATCATCATCATCATGACCATCACCATCAGCATCATCATCACCATCACCATCATCATCATCACCATCAGCATCATCATCACCATCATCATCAGCAGCAGCAGCAGCATCTTAATCATCATCATTGCTACCAACACTATCATCATCATCATCATCATCATGACCATCACCATCAGCATCATCATCACCATCATCATCATCATCATCACTACCAACACCATCATCATCATCACCATCATCATCACCACCATCATCATCACCATCATCATCACCATCATCTTCATCACCATCATCATCATCATCATCATCATCACCATCACCTTCACCATCATCAGCAGCAGCATCATCATCACCATCATCATCGCCATCATCATCATCATCTTCACTACCAACACCATCATCATCATCATCATCATCACCATCATCTTCCTCACCATCATCATCACAATCATCATTATCATCTTCATCATCATCACAATCATCATCATCACCATCATCTTCACCATCATCATCAGCAGCAGCATCATCATCATCTTCATCATTACCATCATTACCATCATCACCATCATCATCGCCATCATCATCATCATCTTCACTACCAACACCATCATCATCTTCATCATCATCATCACCACCATCACCATCATCACCATCATCATCGCCATCATCATCATCATCTTCATCATCACCATCACCATCAGCTTCATCATCAGCAGCAGCAGCAGCATCATCATCATCATCATCATCGCTACCAACATCATCATCATCATCATCATGACCATCACCATCAGCATCATCATCACCATCATCATCATCACTACCAACACCATCATCATCATCACCATCTTCATCATCACCATCATCATCACCATCATCATCTTCACCACCATCATCATCATATTCATCATTTTAATCACCATCATCATCTTCATCATCAAGGGATTCATGAGTAGAACCAGTGGTCAAGACCAGCATACACACCCACACAAACTCTCTCACACACACACACCCACACACCCACACACCCACACACACACACACACACACACATACACACATCCACACACTCACACGTACACCTCCCTGTATAATAGCTTTTTGAGGAGGTGACAGCAGTGAACAGACAGTGTTACTGTGACATGGCGGTGCAGCTCCATTCTTTGATTATTAAAACTCCTGCTCTAGTATTTTGTGTAACGCTCGGCCGCCATTGTCTCCTCTGACAACCGCTAATTGAAACTGGCCAATTATATGCAGAGGAAGACCAGCAATTTGTAAAGCAGACAGCAGCTGATTTAAGGCGAGTATCAGCGGGCCTTGGCCTGCTCTCCACCAAGGTTTTAATGAATATTCACTCCTCAAGCAGCTGACTCCAGACACAAACTCTCCGAGAGGAAATCAAACAAGTTCTTGCAGCCACCGGAGTCAGCACACACACTGTCTGACGGCTCATTAACGGGCTGATTGAAGTCTTTCGGCAGAAGGCTGACTGTTATGTCTATTAAAATCTATTAGCAGCCAATTAAACATCTGCCTCTAGCTGCAGGTTCTGTTCACAGGGTCAGAACACAGAAAGCCTTCAGTAAGAACAAGATGACTGAATATACAGTAGAGCAGTAATGGAGATGACTGTCTGCCAAACATGACGTTTATACCAACAAGTAAGAGCCTGTTCTTGAACCAGCAGTTGGTTATTTCCACTGTTACCAAATACTTTGATAATTAAATAATAGATTTGAATTATTTTGAAGAGGAAAATGTCCAAATGATCTGGTTCCAGTGTCTCTCCTCTGATTATTTTCTGGCTACTGGCTACTCATTTAGACATTTCCTTAAAGACGACTCAAATCTGTTTATCTTTTATATAAATTGTCATGAATGTGATAGTTGGCAACTGATCGATTAATCAATCTATCAAACAGATTTTAGTCATTAACATGTCTGTTCATCAAGATCATTTTAGGTTGATCTCCTGACCTTCATAGAGGACACCAAGCATGGACCCACTGATTCTGCTTCTGAGGCTCCAGATCATTTCAGCTACACCATCTACACCTGATCTAATTACTGCAAATCACTGCTCAGCCTCATTGTCCTCAACCACAAACTCATATAACCAATAACCACTGTCAACTCAAAGAATAATACGTTTCATGATGAAAAGAATATCCATTTTCATAACCTCATCTATGCTCCACATTGTTTAGTCAAATCCAGAAAAGGTTTTAAATATCAGAAGTTTGCTCCAGCGTCAGAAATTCAATCCTGTTGAGATATTAGTTTCTCAGCAGATTTCTTACTGAATCATGATAAAAGATGAGTCAGTGACTTCTCTGCTGAACTGCTGGGAGTTCATCATAAAGTGATGTTGTTGTGGCTGTTACATACAGACCAGCTGATAACTGCCATGGTGGTTTTAACATTAAATGGTCCCTGAACCTTCCAGACCTAATCTAGAACTCAAGCTAATGGATTTAATGGAAGATGAGTATTAACACAGTTTCTGCTGCTGTGTTTGATCTGAAAATCACTGATCAGTGTCCGGCAACTTTAAACAGATCACAATCTCAGATTATTGTGAAGCATCACTTGAAAATGTTTAATGAACACACGTTTTTAAATTATCTGTATCACAGAGATATTCATCTTACACCTGAGATGCGGATATTGAGCTGGACTATTTCATCTCGACCTTCCTCTGAGTCATAAACAACCGTGGACTCTTTAAAAAGCACAAAGTGAAAAATTGTTGTTGGACTTTATTAAAAAACGATGGTTTCAGCTTCTGATGGTTTCAGAGAAGTGGTTTAATAGCACTGAGTAACAGAAGCTGCTGGAATAGAGACAGGAAGTGATCTCAGGACTTTGGTTCAATTGGCTCAGTTCCATCATCAGAACCAGCTCCACTCACTGCTCCACTGTCAAGAATTAACATGGATGGAGTCATCAGAACACAGCCTACTTCATGTTCCGTGTTCCTGATCAGTGTTCCTGTTCCATGTTCCTGTTCCATGTTCCTGATCCATGTTCCTGTTCCGTGTTCCTGATCCGTGTTCCTGATCCATGTTCCTGTTCCATGTTCCTGATCCGTGTTCCTGTTCCATGTTCCATGTTCTGTGTTCCTGATCCGTGTTCCTGATCCGTGTTCCTGTTCCATGTTCCTGTTCCATGTTCCATGTTCTGTGTTCCTGATCCGTGTTCCTGATCCTTGTTCCTGTTACATGTTCCTGTTCCATGTTCTGTGTTCCTGATCCGTGTTCGTGTTCCATGTTCCTGTTCCATGTTCCATGTTCTGTGTTCCTGATCCGTGTTCCTGATCCTTGTTCCTGTTCCATGTTCCTGCTTCATGTTCCTGTTCCATGTTCCATGTTCTTGTTTCATCCCTGCTCCATGCTTCTTCCTGTAAATATACTGAATATATAATTTTTACTATGCAAATATAGGTATAGAATCAGTACTCGTACAGTAAAAAGTTGTATAATCTAAAAGAAGAAACACACAAAGATCAGTAATAAATTTACAGGAATATTCAGAATCTTAGTTTTAAGCCTGATCTGAGGTTTGTTTTCCAGCTTTATGAAGGAAAGATGAAAGGAAGTAGCTGCTCTTAGCTTTTCTTTCTCTAGTTTCTTCTTCTTCTTCTGCTCTAACTTCCATTGCTGACTCAGCTTTCAGACGTTTTATTCAGAAAACAGCCTTTCTGCCTTTCTGCTTTTCCGATTCCACTATCAATTTTCTCCTCAGTATTGTTCTATGAGGCGGCGTCTCCTTGGAGTTTAGTGTGTGTTCGTCACTGCAGCTCCAGGCCAGATGAGTCATTATTCTTCCTGTAGGTTCTGCTGCAGACTGAATTGCGTCTTTGTTCCTATAAATCTAATAAAGAGCCTGATTGCTTTTGCTAATCATCCTGTGTCTTTCTTCTGCTGCTTATTGCTGCCATTAATTTCTGAGATAACTGGTCCTCTGCTGGAGCCACCGATAACAACACTGCATGTGTGTGTGTGTGTGTGCGCATGTGTGTGTGTGCGCGTGTGTGTGTATGTGAAACATTCTACATAGAAATTGTGGCTCCAGCATCTTTCAGCATGTTGTTGACCCCATTGAAAGACTCTAGAACTGACATTATTATAATATTACATAATTGAGGTAATTGGTGGGCGACACAGTGGTGCAGGCGTTAGTGCTGTTGCCTCACAGTGTGTGCCCCACGATTGGCTGGCGACCATCTGGGGTGTATCCCTGCCTCTCGCCTGTAATGTGCTGGGATTGGCTCCAGCAGACCATGTGACCCTAATGAGGAATAAGCAGGTAAAGAAAATGAGATGTAATTGGTAAATATTGATAAGTTATTGATTGTATCAAAAAATAACTCTTTATGCAAAAAATGCTTTTCAAATGTAAATATTTACTACTTTTCCTGACAATAAAGTAAATATCTTTGTATTTGTGACAGGTGAGCTGAGATTTATTATTAAATATATTAATTATAATTCTTCTTATTATTATTATGACAGTGTTTTATTTCTTTATTTCATGTCTAATTTGTTGTGTTAGGATTCTGTTGTTACCATTGCATGGTTTATGTTTTATGTTTATGGCTTAGTTAGTTTGAGGGTTCTGTTGTAGCATGTATTGTCCTGTATTTCTACTATTTTGTTGATTGTCATGTTTTAATCATTTAATTGATTATGTTAACATCAGTCTATATGTTAGTGTGTAATATTTATTATGTTAATTTATTTTATGTATTTTCGGACCCAGGACTGATTTATTTCATGGGATCTAATTAAACTATAAATGTATTCACATACATAACATATTTAAGTTGATCCTTTTGAGTATTAAAGTCTTAAAGTATTTTAAAGGTACAGTGTTTAGTTTCTGGTAAAGTCGCTGCATGTGAAAACTATGGAAGTTCATCTCTAGAGTTTATTTTGTTCATTCTGGGCTTCAGCAGAAACATGGTGGAGACCTGCTCTACATAAAAACAGCTTCATTTTATACGGATTAATATATATTATATTCTATTTCTGACAAGTCTGTTCTACTAGACTAGGGGTCATCAACCAGAAACCTTCAAAGAGACATACTGGACCAACAAAACTAAAACTAGTCTGTCTGGAGCCACAAACACTAAAGTCCTCCTCTAATGGTGATATGAAGCAGCCCAGGCTGTAACTGTATATTATCTCTATTAACCCAGTAGGCTACAAATACATAATGAATGTTTACACCACGTCACTACTCTGCTGCTTTAACTTTACACATTCTATTCGTTTTATTATAGAAATACAAAACTAAAATCCAATCCTCTTCTCTTTCCTCTTCATCTGGACAACAGAAGCAATAAAACACAGCCTGTAATTATACAAATCAAACAGCAGCCTTTACAAAAGGTCAGTAGTCTCTATAAAACTACAATAATCCAGTTTATTTCGTATTTTAGCTGATTTCTATTCATTCTACTGACTTATTCCACATCCAGCTGTTAGTTTCCAGCAGCACCTGAAACGTCTCAGGCTATGACGTAAATCTACTAAATTTAATCTTTATTACACACATGTTTACAGGAATATGTTCACAATGTTTGTCTCCTACAGAAACAGATTTAAACTAAATATATCCACCATCATTTTACATTTTCAGACATTTTAGATAAAGCTCCAGGAGCCAGTATGGAGGCGCTAGAGAGCTGCAGGTTGATGACCTCTGGACTAGATGACCCCTGACCTAGATGCTGCTAAATCTTAATAACTGGAGTTTTCGGATGAATTGTGAATGGACTTAGTTACCGCGGTAACCTGGACTAAGAGTCTCCACGAATGTAAATAGTGAAATGAAGAAGCTTTAAAGTGAAACGTTGCTGCTCTGCTTATTCCTGACATTTAAATACAAACCCAGTCAACAGGAGCAGCAGAAATTCTTCCTCATTACCCGAGTTTCTCCTAATTTGAGATATGCAGCCTTTAGCGACCTGGCTGCTAGCCACCGCTAACCGTAGCTAGCCGCCACTAACCGCCGCCACCGTCCAGCAGGACGTCCACATCTCCATACCGCAGCACTTTCTTCTCTGCACTCCCCTCATTAGTGGGAGTCATAGAGCAGTGACTGTCTCCAGCTTTTATTTTCTCATGTTTTTCCTTCTCTTCCGTGTGACAGTCTGGGTTTTTATTCGGTTTTTAATGAGACTTTTTTTTTGTTTTTTTACCCTTTCTGTTCATTTTCTTCTGTCATTTTTTTGCTGAATGGACGGTGTGGGGAAGCTTCCTCGCTCTCTGATGACCTGAATGGAAATGTATTGATCCTTCCAGAAGAACTAGGATGGATAAAAAATGTTTAAAAAGCCCAGCAGAACATAATTACACTGGTGAGTGTGTGGCCTCATAAGCAGGAAATGAAATAGAGCTTTTAGAGCTGGGGGCCACATCTGAATACATTGTAATATAATTGTGCTCTATTAAAAAGCCCATTAATCTCTGCTGTATTGATTTTTCCTTGTGCTAATGGACAGTATTGTCTCTCAGCTCTCTAAGTGACACATTGACAAATAAAGGACGTGGCTCTCCAACACTTTAGTTTGAGGCCTAATTGGCCTAATCACACAGTGAGTGGAGGTGTTTAACACACACAGCAGCGTGTGTAGCCTCCATCAGCAGACGGACGGCGGCCGCGGGTCAAACAGCGCCACCGCCGCCGCATCGGGACGACACGTCGATATTCAGATTCACTCAGTAAAACAGTCCAGCTGGAATTAAAATACCAATTGCTTAACAACGACAGATTGATTGAGTCCTAGGAGGGAAAATCAATCGGTCTGGAAAC
Source organism: Lepturacanthus savala (assembly GCA_030544235.1). NCBI lineage: Eukaryota > Metazoa > Chordata > Actinopteri > Scombriformes > Trichiuridae > Lepturacanthus > Lepturacanthus savala. Next base: position 37,497,702 of record CM060464.1, read on the forward strand.
TAAGAATGTTCGTTTTATTGTGTTTTCTCATTCAGCCGAAAACGACTCCACATATAATCAATGAAAATATGTTGTTTTAAATTGTCCTCTAACCATCAGCTTCCTGTTATTGATGCCACAGTCAAATGTCAGATGGTTGCAGCTGAAACTCGACCTGCAGTGAATACAAGAATTTGATCATTTACTCAGTGACAAAAATACTCTATTCATACTACCTTGTTTTATAATTGTTATAATTATTATATGTTATACTGTTGGTTTTTAATCAATGTGAATGTCTTTTAATGTTTTAGGTTATCAATATGAAGCCAATTTCAGATACTTAGATTATTAGTAGATTATTGGTAAAAGTACTGCATCATAATATTTGGCAGCTTTCAACAAAGTGCATGGCAGGTCCTTAAAAAAAGAAACTACTTCACAGAATATAGATGAGAAAATATTACACTATATCCATTTAAAACCTTAGTTTAAAAAAGTAAATTAAACTGTAGAGTAGAAATTCCCTATGAAATGGAAGTAGCATCACATGGAAATACTCAAAGTACCTCCAAATAATACTAAAAGTTCAGTAGCTAGTTATTTTCTCTGGCTGATAAATCCAGTGGTTTATGTTTGTTGATCAAACTTCTGTTTTTATCAGCTGATATTAGTGGAAACATTAGTGGTTTGAGAGGTTTCATATGCTATTTGGCTTTTAAAAGTAATGTTGAACAGCTGATCTGTTTAGTTACACTAGTTCTACTTGTTAAATATGTTTTAGATGAACTGGTGATGATGGAACACAATGAATGTTAATTAGTCTGTGATTAGATGGTTTAGATGTCAATTTGTCAATTTAGATGTCAAACGTGTGTTTGACATCTAAATTGATTGAGAGAGAAAGAAATTGAAAGAGATTACAGGTTTGACTGGACAGAAGACATAGGACAGAGGAGACATAGGACAGAGGAGACATGGGACAAGGGAACATAGGACAGAGGGAACATAGGACAGAGGACACAATGGACAGAGGAAACATAGGACAAGGGAACATGGGACAAGGGAACATAGGACAGAGGAAACATAGGACAAGGGAACATAGGACAGAGGATACAATGGACAGAGGAAACATAGGACAAGGGAACATGGGACAGAGGGAACATAGAACAGAGGAAACATAGGACAAGGGAACATAGGACAGAGGGAACATAGAACAGAGGAAACATAGGACAAGGGAACATAGGACAGAGGGAACATAGAACAGAGGAAACATAGGACAAGGGAACATAGGACAGAGGATACAATGGACAGAGGAAACATAGGACAAGGGAACATAGGACAGAAGAGACATGAGACAGAGGAAAGTAGGATAGTAGCATTAGTAGAGTTGTAGTATAGTAGTAGTTGTATTATAGTAGTAGTAGTGATGGTATAGTATTATAGTAGTAACAGCCCATGCTACTAGTATAGTAGTAATAGTAGTAGTGGTAGTAGTAGTAGTAGTAATATAGTTTATTAGTAGTAACAGCCCATGCTACAGTAGTAGAAGTAGTAGTATAGTAGTAGTAGTATAATAGTAGTAGTAGTAGTATAGTAGTAGTACCAGCAGTAGTAGTAGTAGTAAGAGTCCATGCTACAGTAGTAGTGGTAATAGTAGTATTATAGTAGTAGTAGTAGTAGTAGTAGCAGTAGTAGCCTGTTGTGCCCACAAAGGTGATAAACATCTTCAGCCAGATGCCTGGCTGAGCCTGGAACTTGTGACACTTCCCCCGACAGGAAACTCAGTTTCACACCTTCAAGGAATGTCACCAGAGGTAAAAAGGCACCGGCCTTTCTCCTCTTAGTCTCTCTCTCTCACTCCAGAGTCTCTTCAACTCACAAGCTCCAAACTCTCTCCCGGGCTCCTGCTCATCAGCAGAGCACCGCTCTGTAGCAGGAGAAGCTGCAGGACAGAAGCCTTCAGCAGCTTCTCTGCTCTAAAAGGGATTATCCAGCTGCTTTCAGCATCTCACGGACCTGCAAGTGACCAAGGACTCAACAACATCCAGCCAGCAGCACTGAAGAAATTCAGGCCTGGTTCTACAACCAGACAAAGATTAACAAAGAGCAACGCGACCTACACAACGGATCTACTCCTCAACAAACACCACAGCTGCAACAACATCTGCAGCTACTCAAGGAAGCAGAACCAGAGAGCAACCCTTCTTCTTCCTTTCTGCTGGTAACATGACTTGGGCAGAACAGAACATTAACAAATACGGTTAAACAAGACTGTTGAACTTTGTTAATGTGATGAGATCATAGGCTACAGTTCTTAACAGACAAAGAGCCCTACATGACCTGGACTACATAGAACAGCCACCATGGGGCAGCCATCTTTGTGGTTCTTGGTTTTGTGTTGTGTTCTCTGTTTTCTCCTTTTTTCCACTATTTTGTCCTGCAGAGAGATGTGTTACGGCGGGGCGTGGTCTGGGCTGTCAGCGGCATAGGAGGAGACGCAGCTGGCGGCAATCATTAATCACCAGGGCCCTTTATATATCCGGAAACAACACTCCACCAGCGTCGGATTATACTTGCCCGTGTCTTCGGTAATCGACGACCTCTCCTGGACTTCTCCGTCCTCCTCACGCCGTGTCCCGCTCAAGAGCTCCTGCCTCCCCCATCCCTGGCTGGGCAGTCCGGACCGTCACTGCCTCCTCTGCCAGCCAGCGCCTTTAGTTCCGTTTTCACCTTTTTGTTTGGAATAAACTTGTTTTTTGCACACTCACCTGCCTGTCTCTGCTCTAGTATAGTAGTAGTAGTAGCAGAGGTAGTAGAACTAGTAGTATAGTACTAGTATTATTATTATTAGTAGTAGTAGTAGCAGTAGTAGTAGTAGTATTAAGGTAAAGTGATCCAGCTGTTTCCAGCTGCAGATCCTGTGGTGGATAGTAGTAGTAGTAGTAGTATAGTAGTGGAAGTAGTAGTAGTAATATTGTTATAGTAGTAGTAGTAGCAGTAGTAGTACTAGTAGTAGTTGTCAAGTTTAAGTCTCACACATGGCCTTTCCACCTTGAAAGGAAGGATTCTTGCCTCAGGATTTCACTCAAATGTAATTTTATTTTTCTTGTTGTTAGAGGTAGTTACCAGTAGAAATCAGTAGTAGCTGAAAAACTGGTAGTCCGTTAGATTGTCCTTTTTCCATGTGTTCTTTTGTGTTTCTTCTGTGACCGATTTTCTGGCCTCACCCTGTTGTGCATGAAACCCGACTGCTCCTTTTCTTTGTCCTCAGCGTCTGTGCTGCTGATTGCGTTTATTGCGCTCACCTGGTGAGGTGCGTTATGGAGTGCCTGCGGCCGCGCGGACACGGCCGCGCAGACACAGCAGCGCAGCAGCGCAGCTATGGTCGCGTGCACATGCACACGCACATATCACCACAACACCTCCCACTCGATCCTTTTGTGGTATCATCCAAAAGGATCGCATCCCTCAGGTGAGTTCGGGCCCCTGGATTTGATCCTCCACTGGGAAGAGTACGACAAGGCGCCGGACGTCTCGTTGCAGTATAATATTCTTGACATCCTTCCCCTTCAAAGCAGGCTCTCTGGTGACAGGATCTGTGGACCTCACCTGGGTGCACCCATTTGGAGAGACCTTCACGTGGACGTCCCAGACAATGCCTTTGGGGTCTGCATTCACGCTAACAACTCTTGCTAACCTGAACTGTCCCCTCAGTGCATTTTGGTTACAGAGCCAGACTCCGATGGCAACATTTCTTTTTGCAGTGTGGCACTTGCTGCGGATGAACAGATTCGGGCCTGCAAGTTGGCTCCAGGACCTCCAGAAGTGGCTGACTTGCGTTTGCATTTCTTGCAGTCTCTTGAAGGGGTAGGTGGTGTCGTCGACGGTTTTAAAATCTCCAGTTCGTGTGGCTCTGCCCAGCAACAGTGTGTTTGGGGTGATGTAGTAAATGCAGTCTTCATGGCTCTTGATCCTGGCATCAATTGACCTTTCGTTGGCAAGGTTGGTGGCTACTTTTAACACTGTCAGGAACTCATTAAAGGTAAGGCTTTCTCCTCCACCAAGACTTTGAAGGGCTCTTTTGGTTACTTTGACAGCTGCTTCTGCTGCGCCGTTCCGGTGGGGTGAATCAGCTAGTAGGATTCTCCATGTCCAGGTGCTCTCCTTTTGACATCATCCTTCACTTGATATGGTCCGAACAGATAAACAGATGTGAACTGGAATGGCGCAGCTGGATTGACACGCTCTTCAGGTAAGTTGCTGACAGGTTTTTGCTCTCTCTTTCTTGCAGATGATGCAATCATTAACAACCTTTTGGGCCAGGATTCGCCCTCTGATCACCCAGGCTCTCTTGCGCATTCGCAGCGGAGTTCCTGCCACTCCGTCAAGCCCTTCACTGTGTGCTTGGTCTCTGTATACAACGAGCCTGTCGGTGGTGGTGTTTGGAAAGGTCACACCTTCTTGTGCTGCCAGGCACAGATTCAGGAACACAATTTCTCTTTCGCCGATGGTGATGATGCCAGATGAAGGTACTGCCTCCCACTTTGCCTCATCTCCCATCTTAGTGTACAGGAACTTCTTAGCCACTCTCCAAGTCCATGCAATTGTCCCAACCAGCCGACTTTGACTGCTGAAGCACTTTTCGTTCAATAGCCTTTGGACTGCTGCTTGGGGTGTGCGTCCTCCTGGACTGCAATTGAGTTTTGTGCCTTCAACTGACTTTGGGTGAGTACTGCAATGAATGTTTTTTTCTGCATTTTTGTGACATTGTCTCTTGCTTGTGCAGCAACGTCTTTCGCCGATTTTATTGATCACTCACTCTCAGGAAGTTGGAGGAACTGCAGACCGAACTGCCACATGGAGTTTTCGGTGAGGTCATCGGTACTGGCCCCTTGCGTGATGATGTCTGCTATGTTCTCTGGACCTGGGATCCACCACCAATCTTGGGTGTTAGAGCTGCTCTGAATCTCACCCACTCTGTTTGCGTAGAAGGTTTAGTATCCATAACTTTCACGCTGTATGGCTCCCAAGATGGTCTGGCTGTCAACTAGGTGATACCACCTCTTGACCTCAATTCGGCAGTGCTTTTGGAAGTAGATCTTCAGCCGTGTTGCGAAGACTGCTCCGCACATCTCTGCTTTGACAGGGTCACCTTTGTGATCAAGAGGGGTCAACTTAGCCTTGGCTTTGATTAGCCTTACAGTGACACCTTGGCTGCAGCACCACCACAAGTACAGCACAGTGCCATATGCATGCTCACTGCCATCAGAGAAGGTAATTGCACATGGTCTCTCAGCTGGATCTGGTGGTGTCAGTGCTCTGGGGAATCTGACTTGACCCAGCTCAGCATACTCTTCGAGGAGCTGTATGGCATAGTCTCTGAGTTCTCTGGACAAGGTGGCATCCCAGGTGTCTTCTTCGCAATGCATGACTTTTGCCTCTTGGAAAGCTCTGACTTCCTTCTGTTTTGCTGGGGCCACAAGACCAAGAGGGTCATAGAGTCCAGAGACTTTGCTCAACAGCTCTCTTCTGGTGAGTGGGTCTGGTGTTTGTTCTCTCACTTGGTGTTTCAGCAAGTCTTGGCCAAGGTGCATTTTTTTCCTTCCTCCTGGAGAAGTTAACTGCAACCATGACATGCAGCTTGTCATCGTCGATGGTGTAGCCGAGGCCCAAGGCGTTGTTGTCCTCTTCATTGAGCTGGTTTGGCAGGATCATGGTGTTCGATTTTTCTCACCTCTCAACTCGCTCCTCCCACTTTGATCCGAGTAGATCCAGGCCTTCATGGAGAACCCTCCTACTTGGAGGATCTGCTCAATGTTGAATGTGAGGTTTTTCAGGTGGTCAAGGTTATTGTGAGAAGTCAAGATGTCATCATCATAGGTGTCCTCTTCAGTAACACGTCTCTCCTATTTGAGGTGGTTGAATGAAGGCAGCCTGGTGGTCTCTCTCATGGCAACTTGCGCTATGCAACCAGCAGGTTTGTCTCCAATGTTGACTCTTGTTATTGCGAACTCTTCAATGTCTGCATCTTGTGTGTCACGCCACAGGATTCTGTGCAGGTGGACTTCTCTCCCCTCCAGCCAGACAGAGTTGTACATTTTGCGGATGTCTCCTAGAGAGGCAAAGACACCAGCACGGAACCTTAGCAAGACACCTCTAATTGGGTGGGTGTGGGTTTGGGGCTATCAGGTGACTTATGTACCACACTGGCCCAGTCCAGTTCTCCAGAACTTCTTTAGACAGCTTCACTGCGGCTCTGGATTCACCATTTCATGGACTTGTGAGGTGTAAGCCTTTTTCCACTCTGGTTCCCTCGCCAGCTGCCTCTCAGTTCTGTAGAACATTGCCTCCACTGCTCGCTTGTTGTTGGGAAGAGATGCTGGATGCTCTTTCCATGGGTATGTGGGATGCCCGTGTGGCTCAGGGCTGTGATGGTCTCCAGCCACGTAGCTCAAGCCATCCTTTATCATCTCCATCTCCCTTTCTTCATCCAGCGTCATCTCTTTGCCGCCAGGCTGACAGTTCCCGCAGCGACATACTCTGCATCTTGGTTCACAGGCTGCACCGATGCTTTCCCATTTCCACCATTTAAGAAAGTCTTTGTTGCTAGTGGCTGTGTTGGACTGGGAACTGCAATGTCTGGGAGGCTGGCAGGAGACTGTGTTTTTGTAAGTGAGTTCAGTGCATTTGACTGCCGCAGTTCGCATGGACCTTGCGAAGTGGGTCATTGAGGTGTGGGCTGTTAAGGCAACCTCTTCGAAGAGGTCCGGATGTGCGCCGCCGACGGTCTTGCCCAGCGGGCTGTCCCAGAGCACCAGGTCCCCCGACAGAACGGACCTTCTGGGGCGCCAGCTGTCCTTCTTTGCGGCTGATGAGGAGATGGATTTCCTTTGGTCTCTCCAGCTCTTGCAGGGAGATGTCCAGGAAGATCTTCTGCAGCTTATCTGCTGGGTCTGTTGACTTCAGCTATTTTTTCAAGACCACAGCAGATCAGCTGGTGTGCTTTAAGTGTTCCTTTGGCAGTGCTGACACATATCTTGAGGAGGTAGCGCTTGGTTGCCACAGACACCTTCATTTCTCCAACGCCATGAACCACCAGAGTCACATCTTCACTTCTTAGGTTCAGCCTGCTTGCAGGTTTGTGAGTAATATAGTTGGTGTCCGATGCCAGGTCGATGAGGGTCCCGACACTCTGTTCATCGTTGGCAATGATGTTGATGAGCATCAGAACAACAGGATACTCAGTGAGGCAGTATTCCTCTAGTAGACCTCTCTCTGCAGCACTGGTGTTGAACGCCCTGGAGGTAACGTTGCAGAAGGCCTCTCGGCACTGCTGGGCCAGATCTGGTGTGAGTTTAGAGAGAAACTGCTCTTGGTTGTCAGTGAGTCTTCTGCCCCGAGCCCTCACTGGACTGGACTGCGGCGTTTTTTGGGCTTGGGGTCTGACAACTGCACATAGGAGGTAGTGGTGTTGATCTTTACATGCTGGATTTTTGCACAGGTAGGTGGTTTTCTTGCAGCTTTCTCCAGGGTGGACTTCAAGGCATCTTCTGCAAGCACCAAGTTGTTTCACTGCATCTTTCTTTTCCACTGGCTTTAGGGTGGTCCTGAATTTCCTGCAGAAGTAGAACTTTTTCCTGTGCTTTGTGTCACCACAGATAATGCAGCCTGCTGGGTCGCTGTAGAATGATGTTGTTGGACTGATGGTTGCTCTGGTTCTGGCTTGCTTCAGGAACTTGGTCTTGTCTTTCACAGGTTCAGTGCCATCTCTCAGCTGGTCTAGTTGTTCATAGATGGCTTCCTGTGACTTTAGGTAAGCCAGCAACTTGTCAAAACGATTGTGATTGTCCACTCTGTTACCCGCCTCAGAAGCATACGTGAGTCAGTCTTTCTTCAGGACCTCTGGAAGTTTTCCCTCAATGGACTTAGTCACAAGGGGGTTCTTTATGGCCTCTGCATTGTCCAAGTCACTCAAGTCGTAGAGGGCCTTTTCCATTGTTTGGATCAGTTTGATGACCTTCCGTGGCTGGCCGGCTTTGACTGGTGGTGTTGCTTGTAGCTCTTCGATGATCTCCAGAGCAATGTTGGCTTGGTTTCCGAAGCGGTGCGCCTCTCCTGGCTTTGCCACCAACGTGTCAAGGTTTTTCAGTATGAAGTCATATGCCTCCAGCGTCATGTCGAGCTCAGCAGAGCAGACATTCATGCACTCTGCTTCAGTGATTTGTAGGGTGAGGGCCAGTTCTTTTTCTCCATACTGCCAGAGTTCATGCTGGATTAGGAGCTTTGCCTCTTTTGTCCTCTGCTTACAGTATTCTGCTTTTCTGTCCAGGTCGGCTTTCTCTTCGGCACTCAAGTCCTCCACAGCATCTGTGTCTGCTTCTGCCATGTAGATGGCCTCGATGTCCTTGTTCACCTCCATGACTCTCAAGCACTCTGTTGTAAGCTTGGTGAAGCTCTGCTTAAGCTCCTCCACAGTCATCTCTGCAAATGTCCTTACAATCTTGTTTGCAAGACAGGAAAAAAGTCTCTTGGCTGTGGTTCGCTCTGTTCTCAGTTCTTCTTCTCAGTTTTTTTGTTTTTTTTCCTTTGTTTTTTTTTTCTTTTTTTTGTTCCATCTGCTTTCTTTTAAGTGACTTCAAATTATATCCTCCAGGCCCCCAAGGTGAAGTGTCTTCCCTCTGATGCTGTGTTGTGGCATGAGTGGAGTCTTCGCTTCTTTGTCACTGGCAGCAGGCGGTTGTCCACTGGTCAGTCAGCGAACTGGTTAGCAAGGTGATGCACTGGCAATGTTCCACTGGCAGACGGATCACTGGTGCAGTGGTGATTCTCTGGCAGCTGTCGTTGCCAACGGTGCATCGGCTTTCCACTGTTGCAGCGCTTTTGACTGGCGATGGTTTTTCACTGTTAAATTTAATTCTCACACATGGCTTTCCCAATTTGAAAGGAAGGACTCTTGCCTCAGGATTTCACTCAAATGTAATTTTATTTTTCTTGTTGTTAGAGGTAGTTACCAGTAGAAATCAGTCGTAGGTAAAAAAAAATGGTAGTCTGTTAGATTGTTCTTTTTCCATGTGTTTAGTGTTTCTTCTGTGATCGATTTTCCGTCCTCACCCTGTTGTGCATGAAACCCGACTGCTCCTTTTCTTTGTCCTCAGTGTCTGTGCTGCTGATTGCGTTTATTGCACTCACCTGGTGAGGTGCGCTATGGAACAGCGTGCCTGCGGCAGTAGTATAGTATTGTAGTAGTAGTAACAGCCCATGCTACAGTAGTAGTAGTAGTAGTAGTAGTACTAGTAGTAGTAGTTGTTGTTGAGTTAAAACTGAATAATGGAGTTCAAATGCTGCCACCACCACTAAACTGCATATCCCAGAATTCCCCAGCAAAATGACTGCTGATTGCTCATCAGAGCACCTGAGCATAAACTACAGTCAAACAAAGAACAGAGCAACCAGCATCATGGACAGCAAGCTTCACTGAGGAGTTTTACTCTGAAGACGCCAATGGTTGGTGAATGTTTCTTTGTTCATTGCAATGCTTAATTTAAAAGTTTGTACCTGTACTGCTTTTGTTTATTTATATTAATTCAAATCTAACTATTTAAATCATGCTGTGTTGGTATGTTTAAAGGTTAACAAACTAAGAGCTGATCTCTGCATTTGATTTGTCTTTGTTACATTTATCTGAATTATTCAGTTGTTTGATGTGGGAAGTTCACTTTAATATTTATTCTTTGATTTACCTTACCTTATTAGTCATTATAAGACTCATTGATCAGTTTGAAATATTTGAATTTAATTGAATTTGATCGTCAATTCATTTGGAATACAGTAAAATGGTTAAATTTGTTAGTTTAATAATTTAATTTAAAGCTTATTATTAAAAGTTATTTAAATATTTGTTTAAACATTAAATGTATTTTTTGAAAAGTTCAAGGACATAAATTTGGAAATGGTTAAAAAATTCTATTTTGGGAACTGTCAGGAATACTGGTTGAAATGTTTGCTGAATAACATTGTTAACCTCTGCTCTCTGTGTTTGAAGGTTATCAACCTAATGATGAATCACATGAAGCCATCAAAGTGGAACTTAACAGTAGTAGTATTATAGTAGTAGCAGTAGTAGTATTAGTAGTAGTAGTAAGGTAAAGTGATCCAGCTGTTTCCAGCTGCAGATCCTGTGTGCGAATGGTGATTATCTGTCAGCTACATTATCACTAATTACACAACCGTAGCAGGTCAGTCAGGACATTAAATGCTGTTTATTACTGCTGGACATCAGTAAACGTGTCTTTATTGAGCTCAGAGTTAGAACATGGAGCAAACTCCTCACAATCAAATATAAAAGTCTCTTTAAGACTTTGCAATCTGAGGGAAATAATGTGTTTACTGCAGCTGTGTGGGCAGAACAATTTAGAGAAGCCGACCCCTGGAGGAGAAGTTAAAGGGCGTTTTTCATTTAGTTTCTCCTCATCACAAGAAGCCGAATTATTACTTGTATTTGTTAGTTCTTGGAAAAGTGGAAAACAATGGTCTCACGCTGCATGAGTGGGTGTAAACTAAAAAAAACTAAATATCCATAGTTTCACTTCTTCTCTGGTGAACATTGTCACATCAACATCGTTTTCTCTGGCCTCAAACTGCACATGTACAGCAAGAAACATCATCTCAGAGAATCTTAAACGGTCAAATCACTCAGATTTTCATTAAATGTGAGCAGAGTAGAAATGTCCAGAGGTTTTTAATGCAGGGTACTGTTTGTTTCTTCAATCTACTCCCCAGTGCTGGAACAAACTGGCAAACAAATGCAAATCCAATGTAATGTGAGAGTTTAGTTTCTGCTTGTAAAGTCTAGTTTATTCTTCTAAAGTCTAGTTTCTACTACTAAAGTCTACTTTATTTTTCTAAAGTCTAGTTTCTACTTCTAAAGTCTAGTTTATTCTTCTAAATTCTAGTTTTTTTCTTCTGAGGCATAGTTTATTCTTCTAAAGTCTAGTTTGTACTTCTAAGGTCTAGTTTATTCTTCTAAAGTCTAGTTTATTCTTCTACAATCAAGTTTATATGTCTAAAGTCTAGTTTGTACTTCTAAAGTCTAGTTTCTACTTGTAAGTTCTAGTTTCTACTTCTAAGTTCTAGTTTATTCTTCTAAAGTCTAGTTTATTCTTATAACGTCTAGTTTCTACTTCTAAAGTCTAGTCTATTCTTCTAAACCTGAGTTTCTACTTTTAAAGTCTAGTTTATTCTTCTGAAGTCTAGTTTTTAATGTCTAAAGTATAGTTTCTACATCTAAAGTCAAGTTTATTCTTCTAAAGTCCAGTTTATACTTCTAAGGTCTAGTTTATTCTTCTATGGTCTAGTTTATTCTTCTAAAGTCTAGTTTATTCTTCTAAAGTCTAGTTTATTCTTCTAAAGTCCAATTTATATGTCTAAAGTCTAGTTTGTTCTAAAGTCTAGTTTGTACTTCTAAAGTCTAGTTTCTACTTCAAAAGTCTAGTTTGTTCTAAAGTCTATTTTTTGTACTTCTGAAGTCTAGTTTCTACTTCTAAAGTCCATTTTATACTTCTAAAGTCTAGTTTATTCTAAGGTCTAGTTCGTACTCCTGAAGTCTAGTTTCTACGTCTAAAGACAAGTTTATTCTGAAGTCTAGTTTATTATTGTAAAGTCTAGTTGATTCTTCTAAAGTCCAGTTTATACTTCTAATGTCCAGTTTCTACTTCTAAGGTCTAGTTGATTCTTCTAAACCTGAGTTTCTACTTCTAAATTCCAGTTTCTACTTCTGTAACCAGGTTCTGTCAACCAACGTGAGACAATGAAGAGTCCAGTATCAAAATGTTTACACTTTATTTAAACCAAGCTCATGGGAGAAGGGAGGAGTCAGAGGTTGCCACCCACCACTGGGACCTTAAATAAAGTGGATACACAGAAGATTAGTCACACAGCATAAATAATGTCAAAAATGGAGAGGGCCAAACCACTACAAAGTGCAACATGCATCGATACTTTAAGTACACCAAAGAGATCACAGCAAACACCACATGGCACTCTACTAATGACTACCACAATTCACACATCACACAGAGGCCCAGTAGTAGGTGTGCACACAGTGGCTACAGCCTGCAGTCCCCGGTCACTGGTAAATTCAGTACAATTTAGCATTAACATTAATATTAACATCAAAAGGTTAAATGTATTAATTCCTTTATTAGTTTTAACACACTACTTTAAAAGACAGGGCCACACAAACCACCATGAAGCCGGGGCTACAAACTGGACCACAGGCTGAGCCGCTTGGGGAAGGTAGAAGGCGTGCAGAGTCTCAGCACAGGTCGGCCGCCCTGGCATAGACAAACAAACAAACAGAACTAACGAAAAATAAGCACAATGAAACACACAAATGAAGTATCAAAAGAGGCCAGCAGTTGAGCCTGTTCTAACTCAATACCAGCACTTAATAATGGATGTAACTGATATTAAAACAATTGGTAGACAAAACAAAATCCAAACAAAATCAAAGAAAGGAAAGCAACCACCTTACCCACTGCTGACACAAGGGAGACCAAGGGCGGGGCTCTCAACAGGCCCAGCTTTTATAGCCTCTTCCTGACCCCATGAACCCAGTTTTTTCCAGCAGAAAATTCCACAGCTACCCCATTGTCCTGGCCCCGATATTGCAGCCCAACTTCCATCTGGCTACACTTCTAAATGCCAGTTTCTACTTCTAAAGTCTAGTTTATTCTTCTAAACTCTAGTTTATTCTTCTAAACCTGAGTTTCTACTTCTAAAGTCTAGTTCATACTGCTAAAGTCAAGTTTATTCTTCTAAAGTCTAGTTTCTACTTCTAAAGTCTAGTTTATTCTTCTAAGGTCTAGTTCATACTCCTAAAGTCTAAGTTTCTATGTCTAAAGTCCAGTTTATTCTTCTAAAGTCCAGTTTATTCTTCTAAAGTCTAGTTTCTACTTCTAAAGTCTAGTTTCTATGTCTAAAGTCAAGTTTATAATTCCAAATTCCCGTTTATTGTTCTAACGTCCAGTTTATTCTTCTAAAGTCCAGTTTCTACTTCTAAACTCTAGTTCGTTCTTCTAATGTCTAGTTTATTCTTCAAAACCTGAGTTTCTACTTCTAAAGTCTATTTTATTCTTCTAATGTCTAGTTTATTCTTCAAAACCTGAGTTTCTACTTCTAAAGTCTATTTTATTCTTCTAATGTCTAGTTTATTGTTCTAAAGTCTAGTTTCTACTTCAAAAGTCTGGTTTATTCTTCTAAGGTCTAGTTTATCCTTCTAAAGTGAAGTTTCTACTTCCAAAGTCTCGTTTCTACTTCCAAAGTCCAGTTTCTACTAAATTTCAGTGTCTACTTCTAAACTATAGTTTCTACTTCTAAAGTCTATTTTATTCTTCTAATGTCTTGTTTATTGTTCTAAAGTCTAGTTTCTACTTCAAAAGACTGGTTTATTCTTCTAAGGTCTAGTTCATACTGCTAAAGTCTAGTTTATTCTTCTAAAGTCTAGTTTCTGCGTCTAAAGTCAGGTTTATTCTCCTAAAGTCTAGTTTATTCTTCTAAAGTCTAGTCTATACTAATCTATTCTAGTGTGAACTTGGTGTGTTTCCTAGCGTGTTATTGTTCCAGCGTCACACTCCAGTAAGGCCAAATGGCGTCTTTAGCAGATGAAAAGTGGCCTAGATCCAGGGTGGTCCTAGAAAGCTGCAGGTTTTAGTTCCAACCCACACTAACACAACTGATTCTACTAATGAAGGTCCTAATCAAGGACTCTAGTGGTTGATTAGAAGAATCAGGTGTGTAAAACCTGCAGCCACTGCAGCTCTCTACGACCAGGGTTACCTACCCCTGGCCTAGATAATAGATATATAAAAATATATATTTAAAAAAAAAAAGTTATAATCATAGTCTCATGATAGTTTCATGCTATTTAAGTCAGTGGGACTTTAAACTTTACTTACCTTTTAATTTATTGAGTTACATTTTTTCTTTGGTATAAATTTTCCAGAATTCTGAATAAAAGTCAACCTTCAGTTGTCAAACAACGGGATATCCTGGTCATGTGACCTCATAAATTGTATTTCCTTCAAAATAAAAGCCCCCTTTTTACACCTAACTGTAAAAACACAGATTTGTATCATATCAAGGCTTTTTATAAAAATGAAGATAAAGTAATTGTTGCCATATGACAACACTATGTAATAGAGCATCAGTCACACTGACCCAGCATCAGTTTGATGCTGGGTCACATCAGTGTTCTGGTTTCCCTCAAAGGACCAATTATAAAGAACATATATACTGTATGTATTTACTTGTTTTTTTATTTTATATAATTGCTTCAACACTCAAAAGATTGTCTGAATAATTGTAACCGATAATTAAGTAGTTGCTGATGACAATTTAAGATTTTTAACCAGAATTTTACCAGAATATGCTGAGAACCACTATTAACTAATTGATTTATTTCATCAGAATTGTCTCAGAATCTATGGTTTAGTGTTGCTATGCTAAATATTAAAGAATAGAAAGTAGCAGAAAGTAATGACAGATGTACTTCAACAAAGGAAAATAAGGAAAAACAGAAACTTTCCTGTTTTTAAACAACCTTCGTGGCCGATTGAGAAAAAGATGTTGGAGTTAACGAAGTCGTACAAAGACAACGTGACCAGCGTGTCTCTGTTAACTTCAAACATTTATTCACTTTCTCTCAATAAATCACACCAGTCTGTGAAGCTCTGGAGGGGCCACAGGAAATGAGGTGGCGGCCCAGATTTGGGCCCCAGGCCTTGGGTTGGACTCATGCAGTAGAGGGTTAATCATCTAACATGTCTCCAGGAAGCCTGATCCCCACCACCCTGCTGCAGATTACATCCATTTTATTTCATATCTGCAGGGAAATGCATCCAGCAGTAAATCTGCAGCAATGAGGCATCTGAACGCAGCATAAACACAGTGTGAAACTGAAAACACACAATGCTCGTCCTCCATTTTCTGTCTGACAAACATCCAAAATGTTTTTAAAGTTTGGATTAAAAAAACTGCTCAAAGAACATATTTGTTGACTGATCTAATTAATAATAATAATAATCTCTTCATTATTGAGGGCGACACAGTGGAGCAGAGGCGATACAGTGGTGCAGGGTTAGCACTGTTTCCTCACAGCAAGAAGGTCGCAGGTTCAGGACCTCCTTGGTCCTGGGTCTGGGACCTTTCTGTGTGGAGTTTCATGTTCTCTCTGTGTCTGCGTGGATTTTAACCGGGTACTCCAGCTTCCTCCAGCAGTCCAAACACATGCTGAGGTTAATTGGAGACTCTAAATTCCCCATAGGTGTGAGTGAATGGTGTGTGTGCGCCACGATTGGCTGGAGACCATCTGGGGTGTATCCCTGCCTCTCACCATAACGTGCTGGGATTGGCTCCAGCAGACCATGTGACCCTAATGAGGAATAAGCAGGTATAGAAGATGACTGACTGATGGTGGAGCAGGGGTTAGCGCTGTTGTGTGGAGCTCATTCCTTTCTTTCCTCCTTTCCTAGAGCACTTATTTTTTCCTACCTCCTCCTTGTGAGTCTTTTCCTCTATTTTTTTTGCCCTTTTACAACTTATGTACCTGTCCTACCTCCTTCCTTTTCTGATGTTTTGGTTTGTTTCTGTATAAAATACAATACTAATATATAAAACCTCTGTATAACATGGAACTTTCAGCTCTTTGTTGTTGAATCGGACTCATTTGTCTGTTCTTTCGGTGTTGATGTTATTTTAATTACCTTCTCTAATTATTTACTTTCATGTTTGTCATCAGTTGTCACTTCTCTTGTCAAAATGTCCATTTTAATTTAAATTTATATTTCATTTGTTGCTACAAGTGCTAATGTTGTTTGCAGTCAAAATATTCATTTATTCATATGAGTCTGATTAAAATAACATTTACTGAGCTTCCATTTGTGGCTCGTGTGTGTGTGTGAAGTTTTTTCTCCTTTCTTCTGTGTGGGAGGAACAGGACAACCGCTGCATTGTTGGAAAGGTTCTGTTCATGTAAAATACCATCAGTTTAACACTGATAGTAATGAAACAACACGTTTAGATGTCACAAACCAAGAAGTGACAAACTACAACTTGATGATTTAAAAGTGACTCGATTGCACAGGAACAAACTTCACAGCAGAATTAAACATGTTTACAGGCTGGTTTTGTCTCTATAGATATTTGAATGAATTCATTTCATTCTAACATTTTATTTTCTTAAGGCTTAAACTCTGCATAATTAGGAGAGTGGTTGCTTTGATTGACAGGTGCCAGATCCACACTATCGTCAAATATTATCATGTCCGGTGACCAGTAATAATTCACGTATGAATAATGGCACCTGCAGATTTCTCCTCCTTTTTATATTGTGACGAGAGGAACACCGATAGAAAAGGGGACAATGAGAATTTAGTAATTGTTGCACAACAACGCCACCTAGGGAATCTCACCCTAAGATTAAAGGTTTGTATAGAACAGAAAAAGGGCACAAAGGTTCGTTTGCTAAAAGAAGAGACAGGACGCAATTCAAGTTAATATATACACTTTATTTCAATTATTAAAAAGACCAAAAGAGAACACTTTTCGTGTAGTGAAACAATCAGGATGAGAAAACTGTAGGTGCTGAGACTTACCGGCAGGGCGGTATGAGGCCAAAGAAGGGAGGTGTGAGGAGTTCTGGACAATGCAAGTTACCCCAATCATAAAAGAAAACAACCAAAGCAAAACCAAAAAGAGGAGTGCATGACACACACACACAGAACCCACCACCAGGACGCCAGGGACCACCACCGGCAGCTCTCAGCACTGCGACAGAAATCAAATACAATTAACACAGAACGAACACAACAAATAATACAAGGACAATCAAGACCCACACTGAACTCAACCTACAAACATAATCAATGAAGAAAAACAATAACCAAATATAAAGTTAACGGATATGACTAACAGAGAAACCAAAACAAAAACAATCACACGTAACATGATCGGTCACGGTACATAAAATTGTTAAAGACCCAACCCACAAATTATTCCCGAAATAAACCCAATAAAAATAAATGGTAAAACGGCTGCCGTGAATCCCACCGCTGATGGTGAACCAACCATGCACCGCCCCGAGCACCGGCCGACCAACTCACTGAGTCGGCAACGGGAGCGATCAGTAGGTCGTAGCGTAGCGGAGCGCCACACTAGCGGCAGACAGGTTAAAAACAGCAGGCAGAGGACATGCAGCCGGCAGAACACAGGCAGAACAGCAGCAGAGCAACAACCAGGCCGGGCCGATGGAGTGAGTTTGTGGTTGCAGCAGAGGTTAATCACACCTAGTTATAGAAACGCAACATAAGAGCAGGCAAATAGGTGGCTATTACAGGAGAGAATTGAGCAGGCAGCACGCAAGAGATACATACCACAATAAGGCGATAATAAAGCGCCACTGAACGAGTCGTGTCGCAGCGCAGAACGGGAGGAGCAACCCAAGATCATCAGCCTAAGATTACAACACAAGCATATAGAAGCAACCAAACATGACCCAAACAGTCAGAAATTCCGCTACGACCAACATACCTGCGGCTGGGGAGAGGCAACACCGGCACGGGCAGCCGGAAGTGGGCGTGCCCCAAAGCAAGCGAGTGAGAGACAGAGTAGTACACACCTGTCCTCTTTATATATAGCGCCCCCTCTCGGAATGGAGCTGAGAGAGCCAATAAAACAGCCCAAATCACTTAAGCAGAGGAGGTGTCCATCCTGCACTGTAACGAATTGACTGTAGAATTTACAGTAACTACCTGGCAAAAAAGTTGCCAATAAAATCTTGTAAAATTGAATTACAGCAATATACTGCATTTCTTTTTACAGTAACTTCCTGGAAAAAAGGTTTCCAATAAATTCCTGTAAAACTGAATTACAATCCATTACTGGGACAAAGAATTACAGTCAACATTTTACAGGGTTTTTTTTGTATATAAATTACGGTAATTTTGTGTCACCCACCACAAAAACAACTATTAAATGTGATTTCATTTACAAGGTTATCTAGTATTCAATTAAAATTACAGAAGTTACACTTTGTTGTTGTAGACAGTTAGGTCTTGTTTGTACATAAGCATCTTTGCATGCATTGCAAAGTATGAAATATTTTGAATGTAACGAGGTTTGCTGTTAAACCAAAAATCATCAACACTTCATTAGACTTGTTTCATCCATTAAATAAAACCAAAGTCAGAGCTGCAACAAAACAACATTGATTTAAACTGTAGTTTTACAACACGCATAAAACTTGTTTTCACCTGAACAACTAAAATCCGAGACTGAGACTGAGAACACCTCTGCACATATACATACAAATGTTATCAGCACATTCCTCAACATACACTGGTCAGCGCCAACATTAAAAGCAGCTGCCTGATAAGTGGTTTTAACGTGTTAATGTAGCAACAAGCTGTGATATTGTGTTATGACAGCTCTATCATAGCCAGCATGAAGCTTTTCAGGAGTTTGTGCAACAGTAGCTGACAAGGACCAAATTGTGAAGTCTGGTTGCCTGGTTCTGATCATCTCCACAATGGCAGGTATTATGGGGTGTTCCCTGTATGCAATGGCCAGTACCTCCTCCTCCACCAAAGGGATCCAAGGAAGCAACTAGTTAACAGGTGACACCCAAGGCTCATTGATATGCATGGGAACAAAGGCTAGTCTTATCCTACCGAAGATCTACCGTCACACAAATAGCTGAAAAAGTGAATGCTTTTCACTTTTAAAAGACTGTGAAATGTACTTTCAAACTCTTAAAAACATGAGGTAGATATCATATACAGAATAACCAGAATACAATGCAACAAGAGGGTCCTGGCAGGACCAGCCTATCCAGCACCTAGTTAGGCGGTGATGGCCTATTTCTATGAACTGACCAGGTATGAACACTTTTCAGCTACAGCCATAAACGACAACTGATTATGGTTTAAACCAAAAAAACAAAAACAAACTTAAGTGCAGTTAGAGTAATAAAGTGCAACACAAGTGCAAACTTTAAGAACCTGAGGTCTGAGCAACTCTAAATATCATACCGAGATACATATCAACTCATTAACAGGAAAGATTATGTTAACTTGAGTATCTCAACAAAACAGTCACACCTGTCACTGCAGGGAATTCAATGGAATATTATGACCTACTTCCATTCATATGGAGGGTCCTCATCATTTGCAATATGACTTAAGCATAAAGCCATTCAAAGTCCATTAATCTCCTGAGGAGTGAAGATACGTGCGGGTTGACTGCATTATTCTTCTTCTCACGGACCTTCCCACTTTTCTGGATGACTTGCCTTGCCGTCTTGGTGCCTCTGGTTGGATTGATTCCCATGAAACATCTGAAATCATATGAAAAGAAACTTCATGAAAACCCTGCACTGACTGCTGGTGTACAAGAGAGAGCAGAAACCAGGTTGTGCAAGACAAGCTAATCATTTGCCCTTCCAATATGAAAAACTGCAAAACATTTATATTAAAAAAAAGAATTTATGCTGTTGAATATTTTCCAGGCAAGTTGAACCAGGAAGTGGATCTGCAATGCATTGGCTGATACAGTGAAATTGTATGTTCATAACAGTAAAAGGAATAGTTTGGATTTCTTGTCACATATTATTTGTAGTAGTTATGTATAGGTTATTGACTATTTACAGTTGCATCACCATAACCACAATGGTTTATGTAAAACATGGCTTAGTCTCATTAATACCATAATGAATACTCTCGTCCCATGTGGGTAACCCTAACCCTGTTCACATGTATGGATTTCCAAAAAAGCTATCGGGGAAAAACGTTAGTAAAAAAAAAGAAAGCCAACAAGAAAGAAAGAAGGAAGGCTAGCAACAAAAATAGATAGCCAGAAAGACAGAAAGCCAAAGAAAAGATGTTATAAGAAATAGAGGAATAAAATTGAAAAAAGCTAGACAAATGATTTCACCTGGAAGTTGTCCTTGCTGATGTGTGTTGCGATCACTGTGTCTTCAGCGGTGGATGTGGTTTCCTTCTGCACCTGTGGCCAAATGATGCTGCAAAACAGACGAGGTGTTAGTGGCCTCATATTCACTCACATATAAGGTTGAGGAAATTTAAACTGTGGAGCCAACCTGGTGATGCCTGTCTAGTACAGTGGTGGACAGTAACTAAGTGTGAGGTATTGTCGGCCGATGGACACTAAACAACCCAACAAAATATTCAGCTCTGTCCACATACACCGTTTCAGTGATCAGCAGGAGGCACCACAAACACAC
Source organism: Lepturacanthus savala (assembly GCA_030544235.1). Taxonomy (NCBI): domain Eukaryota; kingdom Metazoa; phylum Chordata; class Actinopteri; order Scombriformes; family Trichiuridae; genus Lepturacanthus; species Lepturacanthus savala. The sequence continues at coordinate 37,517,980 of CM060464.1, forward strand.
AGCTGTCTCTTTTCTCACTGTAAACTGTAGTAACTGTAAACAACTGTATTTACTGTATTAACACCAGAAACTACTTAAGCTGTAATGGCCAGAAGTAACTCACTTAGAAAGGTGACAAAAGCTACAGCAACAACTAAAAATAAAAGAGATTAGTCTTAACACTCTTACCTGTTGTCTTTACTAGGGATGGGAATTGATACGATTTTTTAGATTCCGATTCCATTATCGATATTGCTTAACGATTTAATTCTTTATCGATCGATTTGGGGAAATTGAACAAACATTTTGATTGGTATTGGAAGTTTGTTTAATAAGAAGTCACAACCTTAACTCTCTCTCGTCACGGTCATCTATATGTAATGCAGACCGCATTCGTTTAATAGCATAATGTTAGCGTTGCATGCTTTGCAAAGAACATCGGCAGTGGTAGCCGCAGTGGTGATCACAGCGTGGCACAGCGTCAAAAACATGACACTCGTTTAAAAAGATCGCATGCTTTGCGCGCAAATGTTTCTGCATATTGGCCATATTCCCCCCCCGACGCGGTTATCTTCACTTTGCAAGGACTGCAAATCGCTTTGTTGTCATTTTTCCTCGTGAAGTGAAGCCACGTTTTTGAGCGGTTGATCCTAGTTGGTGCCATTGTTGTTGACGACTGCAACGCACGTGCGCAACCAGCGTAACATAATCGCGTTGTCCTGTTGCTGAATCGACCGTGCGTAACATGCGTAAAGTACGTAACGTAATTAGCGCTGGTTGGAATCCATAAGAGAATAGTTAGATTAACTGCCAAACGATTCCATGAAACTGAAACACATTCCCATCCCTAGTATTTACACACGTTAATCTCGCGCTGAAAAAAAAAAACTGATGCCCCGTCTAGTCAAGGATGGGCCAGAGCAATGAATGCGAGACGCCCTCTTTGCCATTTTAAATGGCTCAAAACTATTACATTTAAATGAATCAATAACATCAGCGGCGAAAAGGAGTGTAAAAAAGGGTCGCGTGTTTTTATTTTGTCACAAAAGGCTTATAATAAGATATACATATAATGTATAATATAATGATTAAACAAAGGAAATCTCCCGACCGACCCCCCCCCCCCCCAAAAAAAACTCCTTGAATCTATACGATTCACGTAGCTCATCCTTTTTGACTTCAAAACGACGAATTTACAGTGAATGTCTTCGTACAAAGGCTAATTATTTCCCAAACCAGGTTATGTTTGCCTTGAGACGCGAGACATTGGCTTACGGCTAACATGTTAGCTTAGGCGCTAGCCAGATGGGGAAATAACTTGTGTCGCTGTTTATTGTCCCGGTTCATTTCACGGTTTAATCACCACTGCTGCTGTGTATCTTGCTGTCGACATTTACACCGACGCGACATACTAGCTTCTCAAACATAACTAGTCCGTGCCGATAGCTCCAGCCGCCTCCCTCAGCTGGTTTGTGAGCTATCGGCACGGCTGTCGGCACATAGACGCGGGAGGTCGGAACTACCACAGATACGTTTCGAGCTGGCTTTTTAAAGACTCTCATATCACTTACAAGTTATATCACATTTTAATTTTGTAACTTAGGTGGTTAAACTCAAACTTACTTATCAGTGCAGGACATATCCTTGGCCGTTGCTCCTGTCTCTGTGTCAAGATGGCGTCTTCTCTTTCAAATTCAACCCGCCAACATCTGGTCATTTACAGAATCTAAATGTAATATGCTTCTTTTACAGTCAGAGCATAACTTACCTGTAATTTTACAATATATTACTGTGGGGAAATGCTGTATTGCTGTATGCTTGTATTTATTTTGGACCCACAATGCAGTGCGGTATACAATAACATTTTGTAAAATGACAGAACAGTAAGTTATTGTAAAATTTTCCTGTAGAAATTACAGCAATTTGTTGTGCTACAATATGAAGAAATACATTATAAACGTTTACGTGATCCATTAACCTTTAATTTACAAAACAGGATAGAGAAAAAAAGTGATGTTTAGTCAATCTACTGTTTGTTTTATGTCAATTGAAATCATTTATTCACTGAACAATATTTATTTTCTGCCGCAGGTGAAGTTTTCTCCTCACAAACCATTTACTGATCTACAGTGAAAATACTTTATCTCTGTCTTTACATTTCTGAGAGACGTATCTGTGTGTGTTCAGGTGTGTGTGTGTTCAGGTGTGTATGTGTTCAGGCATTTGTTCAGGTGTGTGTGTGTTCAGGCAAGTGTGTGTGTTCAGGCAAGTGTGTTGTCATAGCCCTGGCTCAGAGAGCAAGACAAAAAAGGGAGACCACACACTTTATCATGTTGTGCATGTAGGGGCTATAAATAGTTATTAGTAGTAATTAATAATTATCAAAGATGATTATTAATTATAAAAATATTAATTAAATTTATTAATTAAAAATTAATAAATTAAAAACGGGGCACCACCGGATGAACCGGACTAATAACTATAATGACCAGTCTCATAAAATTATTACCTTATAATTAGCTTTATGTTAGAACATAAGTTAATAGAAGGTATAAAAAGGGAAGGTGTGAATCCGTACACTAGCCCAATCAACCAGCTCTTTGTGACAATACATGGACAAAATACAAGGAGGCTTCTCTTTAAATACACAAAAGAGTTTATTTACAATCAGTAAACACCTTACAATTAATACTGTTGTCAATATCCTCAACTATAACTAAATGAGTATGTAACTACAAAGACAGAATAAGCTAAGTATAACAGAGAGACAAACTAAGTAAACAGTGTAAATAGACAAAAACCAAGCCAACAGCAAGGGGGTTGTATGTGTGTGTGTGTGTGTGAGTGGGCGTGTGTGAGTGAATGCGCGCGCGTGTGAGGTCGCAAAATGGCGGCTACGCCGGGACAAAGTGGGACTCTCAAGATGGCGGCTACGCCAGGAACGGGTGTTACGCCACTAGTGGTCACACTGTGACAATACACCCACGGATACTTGTGTGTGAGACAAGATGGCGACTTGTCCACGACACGTAATCCGAGACAAAGGAAGCGCGGGACTACACTTACGGATACTTGTGGGTGAGACAAGATGGCGACTTGTCCACGGCACGTAATCCGGAGCAAAGAAAAGCACGGGGGCGTGCGTGGTGTGGTGCGTGTATGTGTTAATGTAAGTGTGCGAGTGTTCGTAGTAAGCGAGAGGATGGAGAGCGAAGAGGAGAGAAAGAGAGAGAGAGAGAAGAGAGCGAGCGAGCGGACTCGGCGCTCAATCAGCTGATCACAGTAACGGAATAAACAGCGTAACGGACGCGGCGATCCATACAAAACAAGTGAAAACACTAATAAAACAACAACTAATATTCACTGCCCAGAAGATAACCTCTTACTGTGACGCAGGCTGTAGATGTGGTGGTCCGGAGTTTGTCGATCCGGGCTTTGTTGGTCCGGAGCTGCAGCACGTCCTCTGCTGACAGTCCGGGGCTAGTGGCACGCTAGTGTCCTCTCACAGTCCGTGGCTCGGAGGGAGAGGGTCGCGACAGGGACGAAAGGAGGGAAACGTTGTGTCTCAGGTGTCCTTTCATAGGCGGGCATCGCCTACATCCGCGGGAAACAGCTTGATCCGGGGGGTGACCGTCGATCAATCGGGTAGAAGAAGTCTCGGCCAGCGAGGATTTCTTCTTTCAGGCCTTCTGGAAATGCGCGCGGTAACTGTTCGCTCGGCTGCTGCTCGGTGTGGGCAGGCGGGTTGAGCGAGTGTTGTGTGCTTCCGTTCGTCGTGCCCGTCAGCGCGACTGGAAAAGAGCGCAGTTTGCAGGTCCTCCATGCATTTATAGCCTTCGTGTCGTCACCGCCCAGTGACGCACTACAGCCAATCAGAGTCCACTTTCTGTGGGACCCCTGCTGGGATTACCTGTGACGTAGTTGCTGGATCCGACGGAAACACGGGTGGCGCTGTTGAGTACCACCCGGGGCTCCTTTGTTTAGGGACACGTGGCAAAAGGGGTTTCCTTTGTCTCTTGAGACAAAGGAACTCAAATCAGGCTTCAGGCTTGCCTGCAGGCCTGAAATTCCTCAGGGCGAGGCACAACAATCAAGTACCTTAAACTGAAATTTTATTTAAATACATCAAAACAACCTGAAGGAGTCTGTAATCTGTAACATCAGTAATGTAGGCAGTGTTGGATGCTCATGAGGTGTGGTGATGGTAAAACAAGGAAACACAAACCAAAGAGGCGAGAGAGAGAGAGAATGAGAAGGAGGAGCCAGCTAAATAACCTTGGCCCAGCCTTCCCAAGTGTACATCCAATTAGTAGCTCCACCCATCTACCTGAAATAAGCCTGAAAAAAAAACATCAAAAAATGACCAAAAACAGGGTCGTCACAGTGTGTGTTCAGGCAAATGTGTGTGTGTTCAGGTGTGTGTTCAGGCGTGTGTTCAAGCATGTGTTCAGGTCTGTGTGTTCAGGTCTGTGTGTTCAGGCGTGTGTGTGTGTGTTCAGGTGTGTGTGTGTGTGTTCAGGTGTGTGTGTGTTTAGGTGTGTGTGTGTGTTCAGGGGTGTGTGTGTTTAGGTGTGTGTCGGCTAGCTTTTGTCAAATCAGCAAGTGGCCGACCCATATTAGGTCTGTTAATTAATCACTTTATTTTCAAAATTAAAACAGCTGAAATAAAGTTCTGTATTGTGCCATTTGCACAACAACAGGGTTCAGTGCCTCGTACTAAACACAGCTTGTGTATCTGCTGTAAGGTACTTTCCTCTGCAACTTTCACTTCCCACTTACACATTCAACATTGTAATCGCACTATTATTACATTTCACAGTTTATAGGTTCATTTCTGTTACATTTTCATACTACTTCACACTGTTTGTCCTTCAGCTTTTAACTAGTTTCTCTTTCTTTAGGCCTTCAACATTTGATACATTTCATTCCGTCAGATTTAAAAAAAAAACTACACAGAGTTTAATTCTGCCGGTTCTGACTGTGGAATCTATAATGTCAAACATCAATAGTCTTATCTTTTCTATAACCTTACTTCTCATCATTACAAACAGTGATTTCAACAATAACTTCATTACATACTCACAATACATTTTAACTTTTAATCACCCTCCTCGCTTCTTCTTATTGCACTGTTGTGCCCACAAAGGTGATAAACATCTTCAGCCAGATGCCTGGCTGAGCCTGGAACTTGTGACCCTTCCCCCGACAGGAAACTCAGTTTCACACCTTCAAGGAATGTTACCAGAGGTATAAAGGCACCAGCCTTTCCCCTCTAAAACGCTCTTCGACTTTGCTCTCTCTCACTCCAGAGTCTCTTCAACTCACAAGCTCCAAACTCTCTCCCGGGCTCCTGCTCATCAGCAGAGCACCGCTCTGTAGCAGGAGAAGCTGCAGGACAGAAGCCTTCAGCAGCTTCTCTGCTCTAAAAGGGATTATCCAGCTGCTTTCAGCATCTCACCTGCAAGTGACCAAGGACTCAACGACTCAACTCAGGCCTGGTTCTACAACCAGACAAGGATTAACAAAGAGCAACGCGACCTACACAACGGATCTACTCCTCAACAAACACCACAGCTGCAACAACATCTGCAGCTACTCAAGGAAGCAGAACCAGAGAGCAACCCTTCTTCTTCCTTTCCACTGGTAACATGACTTGGGCAGAACAGAACATTAACAAACACAGTTAAACCAGACTGTTGAACTTTGTTAATGTGATGAGATCATAGGCTACAGTTCACTGTGTTTTAGGTTTGTAAGAAGGTTTAGTTTGATGTTAGTGTCCCAACCTGCATGATACTAACCATTCTTTAACATGATACCTTGATACACACACACAAAGTGACATTAAGCCATTTTCCCTTTGTTCTTAACAGACAAAGAGCCCCACATGGCCTGGACTACATAGAACAGCCACCACGGCAGCCATCTTTGTAGTCCCCCCCCCACAGATACACACATGCACGCACGCACACACACACACAGCATCCATCCACGCACATTCATATGTACATAGATACATTTAGTTTAGATTGTTTATTGTGTGTTTTTACTTTTGTATTTTATGAATAAATGCTTTTGAGTCATACATTCTGCCTCTTTAATGTCGTACAATAATGAATTCTGCCAACCTCTACTTTAGAACTCAGAATGCTTCAACTATTAATAGCTATTAATATGATAACCCTGGTTTCTATTATTAAGTTAATTGTTAATCAGACGTCCAAATTAATCGATTATTACAATTCATGAGACTGAATCAGAGAATTGACTATCTTTCCTCTCAACCGAGAGGTGGTGCCCCGAAATTCTAAAACTTTTAATGAATCCATAATTATTTCCAATAATTATTGATTCTTTCTGATAGTCAATTCTACCTGAAGAATTAGTGCAAGACACAACATATTAATGGTGCCGCACTTGAGGCAAGTACTGTGCACAACAGCACGGTTCTTCTCAGCCTCCAGCTTCATGCTCCCTTTCTGTCTTGACCCTCTGGTGTTGAGGCCTTGTCCAGGCCTGGAATGGCATCGACTTCCATGCGTCAATGATGAACAACTAATTTTCCTTTGCCAATTCTGGTTCCTTGGGAGTTTCCATGATTATTGATTCAGCTTGTTTTTTCTTTATTTTCAGATTCATCAATGAGCTCAATTTCATGATAATTCAGTTCTTTTGTTGGGCTTGATTTCACCTCAGGACCTAATCTTTCCATGATGCTTGGTTTGGACACCAGCCTGGTTTGCCGCTCCTTTCTGACTCAGTGCTCACTCATCTTCCAGCTTCAACCCACCACCTTCCCTTCTGGCCAAGCTAAAGTGGCTTACATTTTCACTCAACTCTGTGGCCGAGCAAGAGAATGGGGAACAGCACTATGGGAGGCGGAGTTACCTGTCTGTAATGATTTCCGTGAGTTCTACAATGAGATGAGGAGAGTCTTCGACCGCTCTAAAAATGGCCATGAGGCTGCGCGGGAGCTGCTACACATCCGGCAGGGCTGCCTGTCTGTTTCAGAGTTCGCCATCGAGTTCCAAACCCTGGCAACATCTACTTCCTGGAATGCAGGAGCCATCTTCGACAACTTCCTGAATGGCCTTTTGGATGAAATCAAGGACGAGTCAGTGTCCCATGATTTCCCACCCATCTGCGAGGAGTTGATCAACCTGGCCATTAGAATTGACTCTAGGCTACACCGTCCGAGCAAAAGAGCCTTCTCCATGCGCCCAAGCCCAGCCAGGGATATGGCCACCGCTCAACCTGCTGCCGGCACTTCTGACAATGAGCCAATGCAGGTGAACCGCGCTCGTCTGACCCCATCAGAAAGACAGAGGTTAATGACCACCGGAGCCTGTCTGTACTGTGGTCAGACAGGACACTTCATCGCTTCCTGCAAGGTAAAAGCCAGCACTCACCAGTAGCAAGAGGGGTACTGGTGAGTGTGATGCCTAGAACACCCTCTTCTGCGCAACATACCCTCCTCCCTGCCACCTTGAGCTTTGGCCGTATTCAATAACAATTGACGGCTCTGGTGGATTAGGGGGCTGAAACAAACTTCATTGAAACCTACCTTTTGACCCAGCTGCAAATACCCACTATTGCCCTCAACAGACCCCTGGTGGCAAACACTTTGGTCAGCGGTTGGCCAACATCACCCACACCAGTGAACCAGTGAGCCTATGTCTTTCTGGTAATCACCATGAACAGTTGGCCTTTTATGTAATTGACTCACCTCAATCCCCTTTAGTTCTTGGCCACCCCTGGTTAGTGAAGCATAAGCCACACATAGACTGGGTCAATAAATTAATTGTGGGCTGGATGCCATGTGGCCCTCGATGCCATTCTCCATGTCTCCTCCAGGCGCAGACACCACCTCCTGCCTCCATGCCAGAAAAGGAGTTTCTGGATCTCTCAGCTGTCCCGTCTGAATATTTAGATCTCAAGGCAGTTTTCAGTAAGTCCCGAGCCTCTGCTTTACCCCCACATTACCCCTATGATTGTGCAATCGATCTGCTCCCTGGCACATCACCCCTCAGGCATGTGTGTTCAGGTGTGTATGTGTATATTCAGGCGTGTGTGTGTGTTCGGATGCCTGTGTGTGTTCAGGTGTGTATGTGTGAGTTCAGGTGTGTGTGTTCAGATGCATGTGTGAGTTCAGGCATGTGTGTGTGTCTGTGTTCAGGTGTATGTGTGTGTTCAGGCATGTGTGTGTGTTCAGTTGTGTATGTGTGTTTGTCTTTGTCACTGTGACAGTGCTTCACAAAATTCTGTCCAATTCAATTCCAATTATGTATCATTCTGTCAGTGAATGATACAGATGGATTAGTGACTCAGACATCCCCCATCCTTAGACCCTCCTTCTCAACAAGGAAAAACTCCAAAACCCAGTGGGAAAGAAGAAACCTGGGGGAGAACCACCAAGGAGAGATCTACTCCCATGGACGGACAGGCTATAGATGGACCAGGACTGACAGACATCCATCTGATGATGATGTATTAGTCTGTAAAGATGTTTCAGTCTATAGAAATGCTGTAGGGTGGGGGTAGAAGGGTGGGTCCAACCAGGCAGGTGAAGGAGTAGGTTCATCAGGGGCCTCCATGAGTCACATCAGGAGTCCTCATCATTGGGCCTCGTGTGGTTGAACTGAAACAGTAGCAGGGAGAAGGACTCTGGGTGAATAGTGATGTAAAGACCAAGTATAAACTAGATCCTGTTTATTAATGACAGACAGTGATACATGGTACCAGAAAGAGATGATAGGACTCAGTGACTGTACTTCCCCCAGCATTCTCACTTCTAGGGCAGCTTAGACTGAACTGTGGGTTGAAGTCTACCTTTAGCTACCCTGACCATAGGCCTTTTGGAACAGGAATGTTTTCAGTCTAACCTTAAATGCACAGACTGTGTCAGCCTCTTTGATATTAGTTGGGAGTTGGTTCCATAAAACAGGGGCTTGGTAACTAAAGGTTTTAGCTCCTACTGTACTTTTATGGACCCATGGAACTACCAGTAGACCTGCATTCTGAGAGAGAAGTGTTCTGGTTGGATGGTACGGGACCAGAGCATCTTTAAGATAAGAGGGGCCCATACCATTAATGGTTTTATAAGTTAGAAGTAAGATTTTAAATTTAATTCTGAACTCAACAGGAAGCCAATGAAGGGCTTGGAGTATGGGGCTGATGTGCTCTCTTCTATCAGTTCCTGTTAGTAAATGAGCTGCTGCGTTTTGAACCAGCTGAAAACTTTTTAGGCAACTTTTAGGACACGCTACGCGTAGGGAGTTCAGTAATCTAGACTAGATGTAATAAACACATGTATTAGTTTTTCAGTGTAATTTTTAGACAGGATATTTTTTTATGTTTATTGAGCTTTTCACACAACACAACAACAACAGAACAACACTCAGTACAACATTGGTCTAGACACTCTATATATACTTACAACTCATATTCATCCTATCAGTGTAATGACAGCAAGACAAAGACAAAGAGCCCAAAGCTAGCCAAGAACAGCATTCGAAAGCACTGAAGCCACTGTAGAGTTGGAGAAGCGAAGATGTGGAGTCCAAATATTCATAAATTGTCCCTCTGACAAATGAAGCAGACAAGTCAGGTATTCAAGGGGAAAGTATTCCATAGTTATCTTGTGCCAGTTCGATTTAGTGGGTGGTTTGTCGCTTATCCAAGACAGAAAGATGTTTTTTCCTTGCTGCATATGTGAGGATATTATACAATCTGGCAGCATTGGAATTCACAAAGGTATCCTGTTTGGTGTAAGCCAGGATTAAGGAAAGAGGGTCCATATGCAACACAATACCAAATATTTTTTCTGAGATCTTGCAAAACATCCATCCAATGTTTGTATTTTAGGACATGATCAGATACAATGGGTATAGGTGCCTGCTGCGATTTTACATTTTAAACATGCAGGTGAGAGCTGAGAGTTCATTTTATTTAGTCTTTTTTTAGGAGAGATTTGTAAACGGTGCAAAATCTTAAATTGCAGCAATCTGGCATGGTTACACACATTGTCTTTGTTTGAGTCCATATCTTAGTCCACTTGTTCCCATCAATATTTATGCCAAGTTCACCTTGCCACCTCTGCATATCCTGTACATTTATCACATCGGTTTGACATTTACAATGTCTTAAGCCAAATGTCTTAGTCAGGCCAAGGAGGAGTACTTGTTCAACTGCAGATGTAGTGTTATCAATATTAAGAGTAGTTCCCCTGTTTACGAAGTCCCGGATCTGCAGGTACTTATAAAAGTCATGCCTGGGAACATTATACTTTTCTTGAAGTTGTGCAAATGATAACATGGAGCCATCCTGAAATAAATCATGCATCCTTTTTATCCCTTGAGATGCCCAGGTGCCATATCCACCATCCACCGTGCCTGGTAAGAAGTTAGGATTGCCATGAATTGGAACCACGAAGATGTTAGACCAGTCCTCCCTTCAAGCTTTTGTGTAATAAACCATGCTTTTAAAGTATTACAGATTATAGGGTTGTTTTTACAATGGCCCCTGGCTGATTTTAAGTCCTTGAAGGCCAAAAGGCCTGACAAGGAGCCTGAGGTCTGTGATCTTTCTAAACTCAGCAGATCAGAGGTAGCTTTCTCCTTGACCCATTCTGCTACAAATCTCAAATGGGATGCCAGCTGATACCATCTGATGTTGGGAAGGTCTAGACCACCCCTCGAACTGGGAAGTTGTAGTTTCACTATTTTTAGCCTAGGCTTTCTCTTGTTCCAACTGAAGTCACTCAGCCAGCCATTATGCAGCTTCAGTACCTTGCCTGACAAGAGTAATGGAATCATCTGTAGGGGGTATAAGAATCTTGGCTTTTTAATGATAGAAACTCTGCCAAGCAATGATAGGGGTAGTGAAGCCCATCTATCCAGGTCTCTCCTGGATAGATGGGGTTAAAATTGGCCTTATACATTCCATGAAATAAAGATGTGATATGAATACCTAGGTAAACAAAACCTTTTATGGACCATTTAAATGGATATGAGGGTAGTGAGTCAGTTCGATCTCTAAGACTTCCCATTGGCATAGCTAAAGATTTCGAAAAATGTATTTTGTAGCCTGAAAAACATCCAAACCAAGTAATTACATCAACTCCGGCTCCATCACATAAAGCAAAACTTCATCTGCGTAGAGAGAAATTTTATGTTGTATCCCACCCACATTTATGCCAATTATGTCAGAATCTTGCCTTATAGCCTCAGTGAGAGGTTCTATTGTGAGTGCGAAAAGAGCGGAACTAAGGCGGCCCGATGTGTAGAGTGATGAAGTGGGAAGTTGTGAGACCTGTAACCATTGGTGATGACTGCGACCATGGGATTTTTATATAATAATTTAACCCATCTAATAAAGTTGTCTCCCAAGTTAAATTTATGCAAGATAAACAGGTATGACCATTCAACACGGTTGCATCCAATGAAATAACTATACTGTCAATTTCCTGTGACTGACAAATATGGATAATATGTAGAAGCCTCCTGACATTGTAACTAGAACTCCTACCTTTAATAAAGCCGGTCTGATCCTCTCTAATACAGTTTTTCACAATTGTTAAAGGTGGGGTGGGTGATTCTTTTTTGCAGCATTTTTTAAAATATTGCCTGAAAACCTTTTCACATTCCCACTGCACACACTAAAATAGAATGTTTGCAAAAAAACTCGAAACATTTTGGTCCGGTCTAGAGGGTGTATTCAGAGGAAAACTGACCAATCAATGTACTGATCATCTTTACATTTATTGACTGTCTAATATGTCCATCAAATACCTATGCACACACCCCCACCCCTCCCTTCCCAACGGCTCCCCGCTCCACCCCCCTCCCACTCGACCCCTCCCCCCATTTTGCGCGTTCATGTGTCGTCGTCGTTAGCTCGCACAGATATATCGTTGCAACAATGGCAGAGAAGAAGACATCGACTGGCAGCAAAACCAAGGGGAAAACTGTTCTTGAAAAAGCAACAGCCATGCGGAAGCTAACAGAAGAACGAAACAGGACAAGAGTGGTTATCGGTACGGCTTTCCAGCGCTGGCGCCAGCTAAAAAGTGAGAAGGGGCTCCAGACGGATGCCAAAGTCGCCGAACTTTTACTGGATATGTAAGATGTTGTCTTCTAATTACATAATATTTTGACATACTGGTTGGTTACGGGTATTGTAGGCCTATTCAACCAGTCAGTGAGAAAATGAAAGATGATGACAAACTGTCAATCGAGTGACATAAGCATAATTCCAGCATGTTTTGCTAAGCTACCTACTCTGTCAACTACAGGGCTAAGCTAAGTCTGAGCTTGAGCTCTCGTCATGAAAACTCTAAATACAAAAATAACACGTGAACAATACTGTGATTACCACAATTTGATTATCGCAAATTTATGGTGACTACAACAGAAAGGTGCCTTTATCCCAGAGATACCCCATACCCCCGTGTGAGTCGTTCCGTTTGTTGCCCGTGAAATAAAGCGCCCGCAAGTAAATAAGTCAGTAACATAAATCATTCAAATTCAGGTATGTGGTAGGCTACTACGGGCAAATGCATACTACTTATAAAATAATCCATGTCTGTGACTGTAACCTATGATGGCTGGCTAGGGACACGATACAGCAGGCTACGTACATCGTATCATTACTGCAACAACAAAGTAATTGACACACGTATCCAATCAACTAGTGGAAATCTAACAGATACTCTAGTTTGAATTTTATGTCAATATTCTTGAAATTACAATAATGAAAGACTGTCTACGTTCATTACGATGTTCACAAATCTTGTGAAGACGACATTGCTTGAAGTTAGCAAAGCGGTCACTGTCTGTCATGCTATTGGCGTGAATGCTCATGAACTCCTGTGACCCCTCGAGAGTGTGCGCGTTCATGTAACCATGAATCGTGAAGGCGTGGTTTCGAGGGGTGAGCTGAAGAGGAGGAGGCCGAGCCTTTGGGAGGAGGGGAGGGAGTGTATATTTACAAAATCTCACTTGTGTTGAATAGCTGTAACCGTTTTTTCCAAGATCTCCCACTCCACCTTTAACACACGTTTCTCAATACAATAACGGCTTTCTCAATACTGCACACACAAAACTGAAAACTGCACACACAAAAAGCTAAACCTAACACTCCCTTTGCAAGAAGACTCTTGCCATCAAATCTCTACATTGTGTTCACAAAACGGAACTCCTGTTTTCATTTGCTACACACAGTCATATTTTCCAGTGACACATACCATTCATTGAGCACACACAACTAAGTTTTTGCTGCACACTACCAAGCATTTACAACACATTGTAATGCAACATTGAAAACACTATTGTAAAATGGAACACACCATATGAATGAGGTGACTCTGGAAAATAAGATATTTCTCCTTTTGTAAAAATGATTCTGCGTAGCCTACTTTTTTCATAAAACAAACATAAAACAGTACAATTATGCAGCCAAAAATGTTTTATTTTTGTCCATGATTGAGGAATCATGATCAAGCATCATCATGCCTTTAGTTTCTGCCAGGCCAGAGGGCCTCGTCCACATCACAGGCAATGTTCTCCCTATCCAGGCATCTCTGAAAGAACCGCCTTGAGTGGCGCATGAATCCCTGAATGGACTCGATTCCGATGTCACCACAGGCTTCTGGCATGGCCTGGAGGAGTGGGACCTGGGTTTGGGGGTTTCGCTCAAACACCTTCTACCTTCATCCTCTTCCTGCTCCTCTCTGTTCTCCTCCTCCTGCTCCTCTCTGTCCTCCACCTCCTGCTCCTCTCTGTTCTCCTGCTCCACTCTGTGCTCCTCCTCCTGCTCCTCTCTGTTCTCCTGCTCCTCCTGCTCCACTCTGTCCTCCTCCTCCTGCTCCTCTTTGTCCCCTTTCTCCTTCTCCTTGTTCTCACTCTTACACTTCTCCTTCTCTTTCTCTGGTTGCTCTCTCCACAGAGAGGAGGACGTTCAAGGCACTGGCATCAGAATGCAAAGAAGGAAAGTCAGAGTCTAAGGGGAGTCATAAGGGAGTGTGAAGAAGTGACAATTCGGGTTGAGCGAATGATACGTGAAGTTAAGGTTGTGCAAATTGTGCCAAAGTTAAGATTTTTGTGTGTTAACAATCGTGAAAAACTGTAAGAGAGGGTAGAACTTTTTCTACATGTACTGCTAGTATTTTAGATAATATTTTGATGTCCTGATTCAGAAGAGCAATAGAACTGTATCCTGAACAGTCCTCAGAGGACTTTCCTTTTTTTTTTAAATTAAGGTGATATCGGCTTCTCTTAGTGACTGGGGAAGGCTAACAGTGATGAAAGAGTGCTCCAACATTTCCAAAAAGGGGTCTAAAAGCACATCCTGAAATTCCTGATAAAATTCACCACTCAGGCCATCAGGACCTGGTGCCTTGACTGACTTCAGGCCTTTAAGTGCCAGCAGGGCTTCCTCTCTAGAAATGGGAGTGTTTAGATCATGTTTTTGGGAATCAGAGATGGTTGGAAGGGTTAATTTTCCTAAAAAGAATTCCATCCTATCCGAGACTCCCTGTGGTTGATCCGATTCATACCGTCTAGTATAATATTGCCTGAAAGTGTTATTAATGTTTTTGTTATCAAAGTGACGGGTGCTATTCCCATCTAAAATTGAAGGAATAACTTGAGGATCCTTTTTGATTTTGGTTAAATGAGATAGATACTTACTGGGTTTATCCCCATACTCATATAGCCTTTGCTTTGAGAAGAGGGGAGCAGTCTTATCCTGTTTGGTTAGTGGAGTGTCTAGAGCAGCCTGCACTGCACATTTCCTCTGTAACAGTAGTGGGTCTGATGTTAAACAGAGTGCACCTTTAATGTTTGCCAATTCTTTTTCAAGTTTTAGTTGCTGTTCTAATTGTTTCTTCTTTTTCAAGGCTGAGTAAGCTATAATTAAACCCCTGATGTATGCTTTTGTAGTTTCCCATAGTAAAGATTGCTAGTAGATTGTGAATTAATAGACCGAATTATCTTAAATTCGCTTTTCAGATGAGAGACAAATTTGTCATCTTTCAGGAGACGTTTATCGAATCGCCAGCGTTTACTTCTTGCAATTTCTATGTCGAGAGACAGTTCAAAGAGCACAACTGCATGATCACTAACGACAATATTGCCCATTGAACAGGAGGACACTAGTTGCATCACAGACTGGGGTACGAAAAAATAATCAATTCGTGTGTTGCATTTGCGGGGAGGGGAGTAAAAGGTGAATTCTATATCAGACAGATGGAATACTCACCATGTATCAACCAAGTTGATTTCCCCACAAATCGATAGGAGGGCCTTAGCCTGGTTTGTCAGAGGAGAGTTTTGTGGGGGATGTCTATCAAGTCAAGTAAACAAATAAAGTCACCTCCCACCAAAGCCAGTGGCGAGGTTGCTTCTGCAAATTCTGTGAATGCTTTAGTTAATACGCCTGGGGAATAGTTAGGTGGGCAATAAATATTCATGATAGTAATTTCTTTGCCATGTAAAACACCATTTATAATCACAAATCTTACGTAATTATCTTTCATACATTTTTTTATAGGAATGATAGATTCTTGTGTATCAATATAGCAACCCCTCTGCTACTGGTGGTAAAAGAGGAAAAGTACACATTGGCCAACCCAACCGTATTTAAGTTTAAGATGTTCGTTGTCCTCTAAGTGGGTCTCCTGCAATAGCACATCCATGCCCTCCCTTTTCAACAAGGAATAGACCTTTATTCGCTTCACATTACCTCTTAAACCCCTTATATTCCATGAACAGAGTTTTAGCTTATAAGGTGGCATCATTCTACTGGCAGATATAATTTAGGCAGTTTAACCAAATATGTCAACATGATACACTGAATGTGGTAGACCAGTACTGAGCATGAACTACAAGTAACAAAAACAGAACACATGTAACCATAACAGTAAAAAAAGGAAGGATAAGAAAATGGATAGTGGGGGTCCTTCCCCAGGTTGCGAGTGTATTGCTGTTCTGTGTTGTTCCCACAAAGGTGATAAACATCTTCAGCTAGATGCCTGGCTGAGTCTGGAACTTGTGACCCTTCCCCCGACAGGAAACTCAGTTTCACACCTTCAAGGAATGTCACCAGAGGTATAAAGGCACCGGCCTTTCTCCTCTTAGTCTCTCTCTCTCACTCCAGAGTCTCTTCAACTCACAAGCTCCAAACTCTCTCCCAGGCTCCTGCTCATCAGCAGAGCACCGCTCTGTAGCAGGAGAAGCTGCAGGACAGAAGCCTTCAGCAGCTTCTCTGCTCTAAAAGGGATTATCCAGCTGCTTTCAGCGTCTCACGGACCTGCAAGTGACCAAGGACTCAACAACGTCAATACATGACCGAGTGCCCAAACTTAGCTCTCATATGATCAGAGAATTCGTCATTCCTGATGTGCTGCACTCGCTCCAAAGGTCAGAGCCTCTTTCAGGGAGAGGAAGGTTTTCTTGGTGCCATTCAGAGATACTTGTAACTTTGCAGGGAAGAGCATAGAGTAATCAGCGCTGATTTGTCTGAGATATTGTTTAGCTTCGTTAAACTCTTTCCGTTTACAAAGATCTGCAGCAGACAGGTCATGGTAGATGGATATTTTCCTTTCCTCCAGAGTGATATAGTCATCAATTCCAGCACTTTCCAGGTTCAAGTTCCGTCTCCTCCTCATCTTCATCATGCTCGCCGCCATGTTGGGCTAGCTCCGTAGCCGTGTTGTCATTTTGGCTTTCCTTTTGGCATTTTTTGGTGATGTCTTGTCCAGGATTGTTCGAGAGTCATACTTCTGCAATATATATATATATATATATATATATATATATATATATATATATATATATATATATATATATATATAACGCGCTTTAAGAGAGAATGCAGAATATATGAAGGGTGTTGGCGGAGCTTGCGCAAACCCGACCGTCTCCTAGTCCATCATCACGTGATCCCCCAAACAGGATATTTTTAATTGTGGCTATGTTACGCAGGTGAAAGAAGGCTGTTCTTCAGGCTTGGTTAATATGAGCTTTGAATGATAAGTCTGGCTCAAATAAAACTCCTCCGATTTTAACTGTGACACTGGAGGCTATCCTTACATTACCCAGAGTGACTATCTGCTCAGATAGGGACTCTCTAACACTTTTAGGGCCTAATATAATAACTTCAGTTTTATCAGGGTTAAGTAACAAATAGTTAACAGACATCCAGGTCTTTATGTCTCTAACACAGGTGCTTAGTTTATGTACTAGCCTGATCTGATCGGGTTTAATTGATAAGTATAGCTCCGTGTCATCTGTGTAGCAGTGGAAATGCCATGTTTTCTAATAATATTACCCAAGGGCAGCATATATAGAATAAACAAAATGGGCCCAAGGACTGACCCTTGTGGAACACCATAAGTGACTCTGTATGATGATGATTGCTGGTTAACGCTAACAAACTGGAACCTATTAGATAAATAGGATTTAAACCAGGAGAGGGCGGATCCTCTAATGCCTATGTCCCATTCCAATCTCTGCAGTAAGTTGCTGTGGTCGATTGTATCAAACGCAGCACTTAGATCCAGCAGGACCAGGACCGAGCCCAGTCCATCATCAGCAGCCAGCAACAAGTCATTTGTGACCTTGACTAGTGCTGTTTCAGTGCTGTGATGGGCCCGAAAACCAGACTGAAAATCTTCAAATAAACTATTGTCCTGTAAGTGCTGACACAGCTGTTTAACTACCACTCTTTGAAAAACTTTTGAAAAGAAGGGTAGATTTGAAATTAGCCTGTAATTTACTAAAATATTGTGCACAAGAGTGTTTTTTACCACATATTTTTTGGAGGAATACGAAGAAGAAACAATTATTTGCCCCCTAATTACTTCTGCTTTACAACACCTCTTCTTGTTCGCTCACATAAAAACTACAGGTGCACCGCCAATAATAGTCCCCGGTAATTCACTTCCGGTGTGGAGTTTTCTTTTATTTGCAGCACCGTTTCTTTTTGTTTGCAGCGTTTCTTTTATTTGCAGCATTGAGGGTTCCCAGCCACCGTACTAAACTCGTGCGGGACGCACTAACATTAAACTTTAATATCAAGGCGGGGGCCTCAAACTAGCGTCCGGCGGGCCGCATTTGGCCCGCGGGCCGCGAGTTTGAGACCCCTGATCTAAACCATCTACATCATCTGCCATCATTTACATGATCTACCATCATCTACACCATCTACCATTATCTACCATCATCTACATCATCTACACCATCTACACCATCTACCATCATTTACATCATCTACATCATCTACACCATCTACCATCATCTACCATCATCTACATCATCTACCATCATCTACCATCATCTACATCATCTACATTATCTACCATCATCTACCATCATCTACATCATCTACATCATCTACCATCATCTACATCATCTACCATCATCTACCATCATCTACATCATCTACATTATCTACCATCATCTACATCATCTACATTATCTACCATCATCTACCATCATCTACCATCATCTACCATCATCTACATCATCTACCATTATCTACATCATCTACATCATCTACATTATCTACCATCATCTACCATCATCTACATCATCTACATCATCTACCATCATCTACATCATCTACCATCATCTACCATCATCTACATCATCTACATTATCTACCATCATCTACCATCATCTACATCATCTACCATCATCTACATCATCTACATCATCTACCATCATCTACATCATCTACCATCATCTACCATCATCTACATCATCTACCATCATCTACCATCATCTACCATCATCTACCATCATCTACATCATCTACCATTATCTACATCATCTACATCATCTACATTATCTACCATCATCTACCATCATCTACCATCATCTACCATCATCTACATCATCTACCATCATCTACCATCATCTACATCATCTACATTATCTACCATCATCTACCATCATCTACCATCATCTACATCATCTACCATTATCTACATCATCTACATCATCTACATTATCTACCATCATCTACCATCATCTACATCATCTACATCATCTACCATCATCTACATCATCTACCATCATCTACCATCATCTACATCATCTACATTATCTACCATCATCTACCATCATCTACATCATCTACCATCATCTACATCATCTACATCATCTACCATCATCTACATCATCTACATCATCTACCATCATCTACATCATCTACCATCATCTACCATCATCTACATCATCTACCATCATCTACCATCATCTACCATCATCTACCATCATCTACATCATCTACCATTATCTACATCATCTACATCATCTACATTATCTACCATCATCTACCATCATCTACCATCATCTACCATCATCTACATCATCTACCATCATCTACCATCATCTACATCATCTACATTATCTACCATCATCTACCATCATCTACCATCATCTACATCATCTACCATTATCTACATCATCTACATCATCTACATTATCTACCATCATCTACCATCATCTACATCATCTACCATCATCTACATCATCTACCATCATCTACCATCATCTACATCATCTACATTATCTATCATCATCTACATCATCTACATTATCTATCATCATCTACCATCAGAGCCTGATGTAAATAACATTTCATTCCTAAAATATGAAATTAAATGAAAATTGTTCTTTTTTTTGACTGTTGACAATATTTTCTGATTGTTTAGAGATAAAAATGTATCCAAACTGTAATGTATTTTGGACATTTAGCCCCATTTACCACATCCCTGTATCTGTAAATTATCAGCAGCTTTTCCCCAATATGAAGCTCATGGTTTAATATTGAAGTGATATAGAGTGAATATTGAAACTATGGCTGGATTTATTGAGGAACTATTTCTCAGACCAGAGTACGACTCCTCCTGTCACTAACAGGGTCAGCACTCATTTACAAACCTGTTGAAGCTATAGCAGCTGAATGACTGAGGCATCTCTGCAATTACACAGCAAGCTGCCTTCCACAGTTTATTCACTCTGTCAAGTTAAACAGGTTTACTAGTAGGATTAGACACTAAATACTGTACATGGCAAGAAACTAAATAAATACATGTTATAAATAATATTTTTAAATAATATAAAGATAAATGGAGCTCAATATCCAAAACACAGAAGTCATAAACATAACATTTCTGAAAACTTGTAATACAAAAAATAATTCTTATTGTAAATAAAAAAAAAAAAATCAGCTGGTGAAGTTCCTTGGTAAAATCTGTGAGTCACAGTCATCAAAATCATGTGAAATTTACACGAATTGTTTGAGCTTATTGTTGTGATGTCACAGAGGAGTTAAACTCAGTTTGATCCACATCAGTGTTCTGGTTTCTATCAAAGGGCCAATTATAAAGATCATATATATGTATTATTATTATTAATATTATTATTATTATTATTATATATGTCATTATATTAGATAATTTCCTCTCCACTCATAATAGTGATGGTGACAATTTACTAAGACTAAGACTTAAAATCAGCTGCTGCAGAAATAATGTTGTATTGTTGTTAGCGTCTAATTATTAAACATTAAAATCATCACAGATATGTAGAGACTCATACCAGAATATGCTGATAACCACTATTAACTATTGATTTATTTAATGGATGTTTCAAAGATTAGAATCTATGGTTTAGTGTTGCTATGCTAAATATTAAAGAATAGAAAGTAGCAGAAAGTAATGACAGATGTACTTCAACAAAGGAAAATAAGGAAAAACTGAAACTTTCCTGTTTTTAAACAACCTTCGTGGCCGATTGAGAAAAAGATGTTGGAGTTAACGAAGTCGTACAAAGACAACGTGACCAGCGTGTCTCTGTTAACTTCAACCATTTATTCACTTTCTCTCAATAAATCACACCAGTCTGTGAAGCTCTGGGGGGGCCACAGGAAATGAGGTGGCGGCCCAGATTTGGCCCCCGGGCCTCGGGTTGGACACGTGATATCAAATCAAAGTGATAATTTTATCATGGTGACATCTTTCAGTGATAACTGAAGCAGGTGGAGGATGTATTCATGGTCAGAATGAGACACTGAAGCTGAGAGCGGCAAACACCAGTTCTACTGTAGCTGTAGTTCTGCAGATTATCCCACAGTGTGTCTGTGTGTGTGTGTGTGTTTGCTGCTGTTTGTGAAATTGCCTTTGATTACATAGCTTCATTACATTTCATTACAGCAGCTGCTGCTCTCTACAGTACATTAAAAACTCAAGCAGCCTCAACTTTTGGGGATGTGGGATATTAGCACCGACTGCCGTCTCCACATCTCCATTCACAAGTTGTTTTTATTGTTTTTATAGTCAATTACAGAGGCGCTCTCTGTGTGTTACTTACAGTTTTATGGCTGTTTTAAAGCTCTGTGTTGGTGCAGTCACACCGTGAAATATGGACCTAATATTAAAGGAATTCTCAGAGTTGCCTTTGGAGAGCAGTTTCAATCATTCCTCCGCTGCTGAGTGTCATCACATCCAACAGTAAAATTACAGTTACACACCATCAGTGTAATGGGTAATGTACGAGCATTTTACTCCACGTCTCCGCTGGCTGTGACCTGACGAGTGTTTCTGTTTAATCAAAATGGAGGATGTAAAAAGCCCTGATGCATCAGTTAGAGACGAGTTCTTCAGATTTTCAGATGCTGCCTGAGGGGAGAGAAACACTCAGAAATGACAGGAAGTTACTGGCTGTAGTTGGGTCGCTTATTAACATAGTCAGCAGTTAGAGCTGTGGAGACGATTAAAGGGCACATGCACTGCTTTTCACTTTGTCTTTTTTCTTTCAAGGAGTTTGTGGTTGCTGTTATTCTGCTGTTAGTGAGGAGGCCTCACAGGGTGAATGAATCTAAACAACCCTACTGATTCACAGCAAAACTAAAGTTGATGCATTGTGAATTCACTATTAATACGGATAAAGCGTCATGAACGGAAACTGACCTGTAACCATGGAAGCATTAATCCATTAGTTTCCAACTATCTCATTTTTTGGCAATTTATTTGATAATAGTAAACTGATGATCTTTGGGTTGTGGACAAAAAACACATTTTAGGTTGAAGCTATAAGATTTTATTCTTTTATTCTAATTTTTCATCTCATATTTTTTCTGTTTGATCTAAACTTTTTATCGACTTCTGATTCTGGTCAATTTAAACTTGTTTTCAGGAAACAAGATTCAATTGTGACTTTTTATTTTAATGGTAACATTTTGTCTTTTATTTCATTATATTTTAACCTGACGTTTTTCCATATTTGACCAAAATTAAAAAAAGGTAGATTAATTGATTACTTTCCAACTATCACAATAATAACCAACTATTTTGATAACTGATTAAAGGATTAAGTAATGTTTAAGATGAAAATGTCCAAATTCTCTGGTTCCAGCTTCTCTTCTCTGATTATTTCCTGGTTTCTTTAGTCTCTATAATAATAAACTGATGATCTTTGGGTTGTGGACAAAAAAAGACATATTAGGTTGAATGAAACACTGATCCACATTTAAACCATTTAATGAACCCAATAACCAATGATTACCTTTGCCAAACTTAGAATGAGGTGAACTGAAGTCTAATAGCTTGAAAACTAAAAGTTGCATCTTAAAACCTGTTTCATTCTCATTGTACCAACACAAGAGGAAAACATGATGTCTGATAATAAGACATTAATAAAATAAATCATTTATAAGTCATCTAATCTGTTGAGTTAATTCAGTCACTGGGACAAAAACGCCTCGCCATGCTTCACTGTCAGTGACGTTAGCATTTATTAGTATGAGTATTAGTATTAGCACTGACTACACAGGAAGCAGATGATGTGAAATCCACAAATCTCAGTCTACAGCCACGTAATCTCATGGACCTTTAGTTTGTGCTGTTACTATAGCAACTCTGGAGCCAATAAAACACTAAATCATGCAAATTTCACAAATGGGATCTATTTCATATTTAATGCATTGATCCTTCACCATTGTTAAACTCTACCAGCAGGTTTCACAAAAATCAGCCTTGTGATGTTTGTTCAGAGATAAAAACAACATATAAACTGCAGTGAAAAGAAAAGCTTCTAATAATGGATTAAACATAATGATAGTAAGGCTCACAGATAACACGGAGAACACATGTCAAAGGATCCATTCACTTCATTACATCAGAATTAAAATGGTCTCCTGCAGTTCATTCTAACAGGAAGTAGTATCACTAAATACAGAAGCAGCGAGCCTTGATCCGTGTTGAATGAACAGACAAGAATATTAACTGAAGGAGAAATTATTCATTCATTATCTGTTATTTATTTTGTACTTTATTCATGTTGTGTGTGTTAGTACAGATACAGAATGAAGGTATTATTGTCCATGTCTTCTGTCCATTTATTTTGGAATATTGTTTTAAAAATGAAAATGAAAGTCTATTATATGAGTAAATGCATTATAGAAGCTCATAACAGCAGAAAAAGCTGCTTTTGTGCTGATGACTCACACATACCTGCTGGGTTTTATTCTCCTGCTCTTAAAGAATCTATTCTCAGACCTTGTTGAGGCAACAATGTCGACTCATTCAAGGTGTAAATCGACCATTTTCAGCCTCAACGGCAACACAGTGACACAAAACTGGTAAACATCAGCTGAGTCTCCACTGAGGAGGAGGAGCAGCAGGAGGAGGAGCAGCAGCAGGAGGAGGAGGAGGACGAGCAGGAGGAGCAGGAGCAGCAGGAGGAGGAGGAGGAGCAGCAGCAGGAGGAGGTCTCTCTAGATGAATGTCTCCTCTTATCTTCATGCAGTCAGGGTAAACTGAGCAGAAAGTAACAGAAAGGAACTGGATTTTCCAGCTTTTGTATGGAATTAACCGTCCATTTAGCAGAAATCAAAGGCAGCAGCTTGACATTTAATTTGTGTCTGCAGCAGGAGTCTAATCCAGGACCGGCCGCCATCAACATCCATGCAGATGAATGTCATTTTAAAGCCACATCACGGCTCCTTCCTCCTCCATGTGACACCTTCAGGTCCGTTAATCTGAACACACCTCACAGTTATTATCTGAGAGCCTGATAATTAGTGGGAAGAAAAAGTGAGTTCACAGTTTGAATGAAAATCCTTTGAAAATGCTTCAGCCACCAACTCCACATGGACAAAGGTATGAGGAGGCATTGACATAAACACATGAAATGTCATGATGTTAACAATCCACTTTAATTCTTCCTCAGACACTTGTGGAAAAAAAGTCAAAGTACAAATACCATGAGGTAAAAATAGGTAAAAATATGTAAAAATGGGTAAAAATAGGTAAAAATATTTCACTACAAGCAAAAGTCTTCATTAAACCTTTACGATGAATATGTGAATATTATCAATTACATAAGTATCAAACATACTAGAGCTGCAACTATTCTGATCAATTCATTTAACAATTATTGAAATGATTTATTCATCAGTTGTTTGGTTCATTAAATGGTGTAAATGTAGATCAGTGTTTCATCAAAGATGAAGATTCAACCTAAAATGTCTTTTTTTGTCCAAAGATCATCAGTTTATTATTATAGAGACTAAAGAAACCAGGAAATAATCAGAGAAGAGAAGCTGGAACCAGAGAATTTAGACATTTTACACTGAAAAATGACTAATAAATAAATACATTTATTATATTATTATATATATTAGTATTATAAATAATTTATTAATCAATTATCATAGTTGGTGATTAATGTGATAGTTGCCAACTGATTAATTGATTCATAACAAATATAACATTTGACTAATTAAATATGATATTACTTTTGATTATAACATTAACATTTATTTATGGTTGTGTTTCATACTGTACTGAATCATAATCTATAAAATCATCATATCTTTAATGTCCATGCATCTCTAAACAAGCTCAGAAAACAGTTTTTAGCTATTTATTATTATTAGTTATTCAGTTAATCCACAAGTCTTCTCAGTCCATAAAGGAACATATCATCTTTCAGTTTATCAAAAAAAATGTAAAAAAAAAAAAAAAGAATAATAAATAAATAAATAAAAAAATAAATCATCAAATTCCGGTATAAGGGGTATACAATTGTAATCTGAAAAGGAACTTTAGTCAAAATTGTCAGTAGAAGGAAAGAGAAATACTCAAGAAAACTACATTGAATATGTACTTAGAGTAAGGAGTACTTGAGTAAATGCAGTAAATGACAACCCACACGTTTACACCAGATTAGCAGGCAGTGGTTTTTATAACTTTCCAACAAGTCAAGTCATCCCAGCCCACGCTGCCCTGTGATTGGTCGACTGTCTGGAGATGAGAGGACTGAACTTCTCTCTCTAACTCTCCTTTTTTCCTTTTTCAGTCTTGACACTTGAAAGTGCAGCTTCTCTGTCCTGATTTATTCTTCCAGTCTGAAAACACTGGCCGTTATCTCCATGTTTAGACGTTATCTTCCCTCCTCTTCATGTCCTGATCAACCATTATTCCAGCTTTAATAGTGTGGAGCTGCTTTTTAGCGTCTGACACATGAATCACAGTCCTCTTTTTAATTTCAGATTTCAGCTGTGACTCATGTGTTTCTATTAGAGAGCAGTAGTCATGGTTTCAGACGTTTTTCTGCACTGACAGCTCCCAGTTCCTCTCAGTTTGCCGGCTGGAATGAGCCTGAGCTTGTTTTTGGTTCCTCTGCTGGTTTCCAGCAGCGACCTGCACTTCATCCCTGATCTAATAACAGTGTGGCTCACAGCTGAAAATAAAACCAGGACGCTGGCAGCTGATAAAATGACAGAGACAAAGAGGCGCTCTGCAGCCGGTGAACTGAAGCTTCCATTTAAGACAGATGAGTGCTTCTGGTTCAGCCTGCATTCAGCAACCCTTTAACAGCACCAATTTACCTAAATGTGAGCAAATATCAGCTAAAAGCATCAAAGAAAACAGACTAGTGATGAGATTTCATGGTTCTGTACTACTGTACTACTACAGACTTATATCTCTATATATATATAGATGGATATATATATATATATATATATATATATATAGTATATATATACCTATATCCTACTATAGACCTATATATATATATATATATATATATATATATATATATATATATATATATATATATCCATCTATATACTTATATACACTTACACCTATATCCATCTATAGATCCAGCGTATTGACAGCGTATTAAGTGTTGATAGGTTCATATTTACTGTCAGACAAGAACAGCAGTGGGTTACAAATGAAATAGATATGTGCTGATTTGGCCAACGACCAATCACTTCTGTTTAAAGATGAAAGATGTTCAGACCCTTGAAGATGAGGATCTGTTTCCACAGACATTGCTGCAGGTTAAACTGTATTTTAGAGGTTGAGAGTCTGAATATGAGCTCAGAGTAAATGTGGTGAGAAATGATGATTATTATTTTTGTCATATTGTTTTAGATTGTTTTCAGTTTTTAAACTAGGTCAAGTGTTATGGCAAGAAGCAGCAAGTTCATTGAGTCTTGTGACTAATAAAAGTGAAAAGTCAGATATAGAAAAGAGGAGAAGCATAGGGGGAAATGACCTTTGCCCCCCAGAGACCACATGCCCCCCTCCCCCACCCAGCTGCTCTTCAGCTGCCACTGAAGGAACCCTGAAACTGAAGAAACCCTGCAACGCTCCGCTACGCCTGCTAAGTTGTGCAGGAGGGAGGAGACGAGCTGTCAGAAGAATCCCATCATCCTCTTTGGAAATATTCTCCCCTGGGGCTGCTGGGAGAATGCACGAGGTGGACAAAATAATGACAACACCTCGGCCCCCACAAGGAATTCTGTCTTTTCATGAGTAAATGATCAAAGAGGTGTGGATAAGAAGGTTTGAATTCAGCAGAAAAATGTTCTGTTCAATATGTGATGGTATCACACACATCAGTTTGACTGAAGGCATTTAGACACATGGCTACTGGAAGCTGAGCCTCTCCAGATGTTTATTAATTGAATAAAGATACTCTGCTGGGAACAATGATATCTGTTTGATATGTTGTTTTTTTAATCCTTAAAATCACATTGACTCTTTCTCCCTCATTAAAATTACAGAATCCATGGATATGCAAATATATTCCTACCAGTAGTGCAGCAGCTTTTCTGGCTTCTAGTTATGTTGTAAAGAGAGTTAGAGGCTCAGTAAATATGCAGATAATGGAAGTCCAACCCAACTTCTGAATATCAACAACTCCTAACTCTGGAAGGATTTAAACATGTAGTTGTGAATATCCATATCAATATCCTTCTTCAATGAAAATCAAGGATCTGTATAAATTGTGAAACAATTCACACATAATTTTTCTTAATTTCTTTTTTTTAGCAATTAGAGAATGGGGCTGTAATGTAACGTAACTTCAGACCTTCCCTGACTTTCTCATTTGACTATAACCTCTCCCATCTGAACCAACCTTTATTAGCTCTCGGCCAATGGGATGGCTCGCTGCCTCTCTCTACATCAGGGGTGATGAATTAACGAACCTCAGTCTGGATCCAGACCCACGAGACCGGACCTCATTTAAATAAATAATTTAATGCATATGACTTCACGTAGCCTAAGCGGCTTATCGCGTTATTGATCCAGCAGCTGGGGATGCACGTGATGCAGGTCAACCAATGAGCTGCAGTTACTGTATTGCTATAGCAACCAGCGAGGCAGCTGACAGAGAAAGCAGCTGGGACCGATCACTGCAGTAGGAGCGGTGTTGTTCAATAAGATCATTTTGGTTTGTCTCCAATGCAACAAGCACTTTCTAGATTTTAATTCATAAAGAGTTTTTGTGGGTAGGTCTTTGAAGTATGTGATGTAATGTTATCAGTTATCAGATGCACGTTATTGGTGATGTCATTAAAAAAAAACAGATCACTACAGATCACAAAAGGATCTGACGTCACATCCGGTGAGTGTGTTACGTTCGCCTGTTGTTGTTGTTGCTGCCAGACGCTCTCTCGTTTAGCGCTCCTTTATTGTGAATTTAATCTACAAACACTTCAGAGCACTTAGTGATTATCCGAATTAAACTCCGGTTGGCTCACCAAGCTTCTGGAGCTAAAGGATAGTGTTTAACCTTAACCAAAAGGTTTATTTTTTACTTAATCACATCTCTTCTATTAGCACTAGCTGCTAGCCTCGCTCTACCGAGTCATGGCTAGCCCCCTGCTCTCTCCCTCCCGTCTGTTCTGCTCCGTGTGCTGTATGTTCAGTGAGTTCCCGGCCTCCTTTACTGAGGATAGGAGTAGCTGTAGAAAGTGTAGCTTAGTGTCAGGGCTGGAGGCTAGGGTGTCAGCGTTAGAGGCACGGCTCCGCGCTTTGGAGGCTAAGCCTAGCTTTAGCCAGGTAGCAGCAGGGACCGCTGGCCGTGCCTGCAGCGGTAGAAACACTAGTGTGGTTAGCCCCCAGTGAGTCCCGCGCAGCCGGGAAAGAGTAGCGACGGGTTTGTGACAGTCCGGGGGAAACGTAGTGGTAAGCTCAAACACGTAGTGCACCAACAGCTTCACGTCAGTAACAGGTTTGACCCTCTCAGCACCACACCTGCTGAACCAGACACACTCATAATTGGGAGTTCTATAGTCAGAGACGTGAAGCACCCAGCGGCGTCTGTTAGGTGTTATCCAGGGGCCAGAGTCGGTGACATCGAAGGAAATCTTAGGCTCTTAAAGCAGAGTAGGGCTAGATTCCGCCGCATCGTGATCCATGCAGGTGGTAACGATGCTCGGCGGAGACGATCAAAGATTCTGAAATTAAACATAGAATCTGTGTGTAAACTTGCTAAATCGATGGCTGACACCGTAGCATTCTCTGGACCCCTGCCCAATCTGGTCAGTGATGAGATGTACTCCCACTTCTCATCCTTTAACCACTGGTTAGCTAGGTGGTGCCCTGAAAACAATATAGTTTTTATTGACAATTGGCGCGCATTTTGGGGAAAGCCCGGGCTCATCCGGAGAGATGGCATCCATCCGTCTCAGGAAGGAGCCTCTGTCCTAAGTAGAAATATGGCCCCAAGACTTAGTTTTCCCAAATGACCCGATAGAGTGGGGGCCCGGGCACAGAGTCGTAGTGTAAAACACTTCTCTGTAAGTCACTCGTCTCATCCTGAGCTGTCACATATCCCAGGTTCAGGAAAGCAGATAGAGACTGTGTCCATCCCCCGTGTAGCTAACTTTAATAAACCTAGCTTTAATAAACCTAGCATTAGAAGGCCTATAAGACAGAGAACAGACAATTTAATAAAAATAATTCCCTGTAGAAACAAAACCAAAGAAACCTCCAATAAACTTATAAAATGCGGACTCCTAAACATTAGGTCTATAGCATCTAAATCTCTGCTGGTAAATGATCTGGTCTGTGATTATAAATTGGATATTTTAGCACTAACAGAAACTTGGCTCCAGCAGGATGAGTATGTGAGTCTCAATGAATCCACTCCACCTAGTCATATTAACTTTCATACAGCTAGAAGCACTGGTCGAGGTGGAGGAGTTGCAGTCATCACTCACTCTAGTTTAGGTGTTAGTCCAAAAAATAATCATAATTATCAGTCATTTGAAACTTTGCTTTTATCAATGACTGATTCCAGGCAGACAAACAAAAAAACAGTCCTATTTGTAGTTGTTTGTCGCCCTCCTAGTCCTTATTCTGTATTTTTAGCAGAATTCTCTACCTTTCTGTCCAGTATAGTGTTAAACTATGACTAAATTGTAATTGTAGGAGACTTTAACATACATGTTGATAACAATAGTGATTCTCTAAGTAACGCTTTCAGCAGCATACTAGATGGAATTGGCTTCACTCAGAATGTAAATAAACCAACCCACAGTCACACCCTGGATCTGGTTTTAATTTATGGGATTGAGATTAGTGACCTTGTTGTTCTCCCCCATAATCCAGTTCTTTCAGATCACTGCTTAATTACCTTTTTACCTTAATAACCTGTTTATAATCAATGATAATCCCTCACCAGTAGTTAGAACTCAAATGAAAAGTACATTATGTGACCATTCAGTAAATATATAGAGATAATTTAGCCTATATTCACCCCCACATATAATTATGAGAACAGCAGCTCAGACATGTTGTGTCCTGCGACATGTGATGATTAGTTATAAAAACGATGCACACCCTCCATAGTGCTTTAGACCTGGTAGCCCCATTAAAATGTAAAACTGTTAGACCCAGGACATTATCTCCCTGGTATAATACTGAAACACGTTCCCTTAAAAAAGCTACACGTAAATTAGAGAAGCTATGGCGCCGCTCCCGCACAGATCATTCCCTCAGGGCCTGGAAGAACAGTCTATTGGCTTATAAACAGGCCCTGCATACGGCAAAAACTAGGTTTTATTCATCGTTAATAGAAGAAAATAAGAATAACCCCAGATTCCTGTTCAGCACTGTAGCCAGGCTGACCAACAGTCACAGCTCAGTAGATCCATCTATTCCAGTTAGTCTCAGCTGTGATGACTTCTTAAATTTCTTTAATAATAAAATCATAAGTATTAGAGATAAAATAGATCAAATCCTTCCTAACATCAGTGCTGAGGAAGCTCAGGCTGTAGCTTAGAAGCCCCTTTAAACCCAGTAATATTACTGGATAAATTCACCCCTGCAGACCCAGCCCAGTTAACTAAAATCATTATCTCATCTAAGTCAACTACGTGTATTCTAGATCCAATTCCAACTAAACTCCTTAAAGAGACGCTGACCTTAATTATTGATAATATCTTAGATATAATTAACATGTCCCTAATAACTGGATACGTGCCACAGGCTTTTAAACATGCAGTTATTAAACCACTCTTAAAGAAAAACACTCTTGAGGCAGATATTTTAGTAAATTACAGGCCAATTTCAAATCTACCCTTTCTTTCAAAAGTTCTTCAAAGAGTGGTAGTTCAACAGCTGTGTCAGCACTTACAGGACAATAGTTTATTTGAAGATTTTCAGTCCGGTTTTCGGGCCCATCACAGCACTGAAACAGCACTAGTCAAGGTCACTAATGACTTGTTGCTGGCTGCTGATGATGGACTGGGCTCGGTCCTGGTCCTGCTGGATCTAAGTACTGCGTTTGATACAATCGACCACAGCATCTTACTGTAGAGATTGGAACAGGACATAGGCATTAGAGGATCCGCTCTCTCCTGGTTTAAATCCTATTTATATCATAGGTTCCAGTTTGTTAGCGTTAACCAGCAATCATCATCATACTCAAGAGTCACTTATGGTGTCCCACAAGGGTCAGTCCTTGGGCCCATTTTGTTTACTCTATATATGCTGCCCTTGGGTTAACCAGCAATCATCATCATACTCAAGAGCAGGGGTCTCATACTCAATTTACCTGGGGGCCGCTGGAGCTAGGGTCTGGTTGAGGCTGGGCCGCATCAGGTTTTCCACACTTTTCCTGAAATTGTCTGTGCTCATCACCAATAATATATATATATATATATATATATATACACTCACCGGCCACTTTATCAGGTACATCATGCTAGTAACGGGTTGGACCCCTTTTGCCTTCAGAACTGCCTCAATTCTTCGTGGCATAGATTCAACAAGGTGCTGGAAGCATTCCTCAGAGAGTTTGGTCCATATTGACATGATGGCACACAATTGGTGCAGATTTGTCAGCTGCACATCCATGATGCGAACCTCCCATTCCACCACATCCCAAAGATGCTCTATTGGATTGAGATCTGGTGACTGTGGAGGCCATTTGAGTACAGTGAACTCATTGTCATGTTCAAGAAACCAGTCTGAGATGATTCCAGCTTTATGACATGGAGCATTATCCTGCTGAAAGTAGCATCAGAAGTTGGGTACATTGTGGTCATAAAGGGATGGACATGGTCAGCAACAATATTCAGGTAGGCTGTGGCGTTGCAACGATGCTCAATTGGTACCAAGGGGCCCAAAGAGTGCCAAGAAAATATTCCCCACACCATTACACCACCACCAGCAGCCTGAACCGTTGATACAAGGCAGGATGGATCCATGCTTTCATGTGGTTGACGCCAAATTCTGACCCTACCATCCGAATGTCGCAGCAGAAATCGAGACTCATCAGACCAGGCAACGTTTTTCCAATCTTCTATTGTCCAATTTCGATGAGCTTGTGCAATTTGTAGCCTCAGTTTCCTGTTCTTAGCTGAAAGGAGTGGCACCCGGCGTGGTCTTCTGCTGCTGTAGCCCATCTGCCTCAAAGTTCGACGTACTGTGCATTCAAAGATGCTCTTTTGCCTACCTTGGTTGTAACGGGTGGTTATTTGAGTCACTGTTGCCTTTCTATCAGCTCGAACCAGTCTGGCCATTCTCCTCTGACCTCTGGCATCAACAAGGCATTTCCGCCCACAGAACTGCCGCTCACTGGATATTTTTTCTTTTTCGGACCATTCTCTGTAATCCCTAGAGATGGTTGTGCGTGAAAATCCCAGTAGATCAGCAGTTTCTGAAATACTCAGACCAGCCCTTCTGGCACCAACAACCATGCCACGTTCAAAGTCACTCAAATCACCTTTCTTCCCCATACTGATGCTCGGTTTGAACTGCAGGAGATTGTCTTGACCATGTCAACATGCTTAAATGCACTGAGTTACCGCCATGTGATTGGCTGATTAGAAATTAATTGTTAACGAGCAGTTGGACAGGTGTACCTAATAAAGTGGCCGGTGAGTGTATATATATGTAATATTTCCGCTGGTAGGTAGGGTCCTGCGCCTACATATGACGTCAGCACGGCACAGTTAGTGATTGGTTGAAGGTCAGAAATCATGGAAACACAAAGTGTTTGTGGTGTCCGTTTAATATAAAGTTAATTAAATAAAAAAGTAATAAAGTTTGAAAAGTTAGGCTAGTGGCTAGCATGGAGCTAAGGCTAACACGGATACACACACAAAACTTCGCTTGTGCGCGTATGTAATAGTATTAGCTCCGTCTTAGCCTCTTAGCACTCATTTTCCCCGTTCTTGCACGCGTGTAACGTCAGGTCTGGTGCTTCGGAGCACCCGGCTCCGGTGACAGCCTCCATGCTGCAAATAAAAGAAAACTACAAAACGGAATGAATTGCCGGGGACTATTATTGGCGGTGCACCTGTAGTTTTTTATGTGTGGAGTTTCCTTTTATTTGCAGCGCCTTTTCTTTTTGTTTGCAGCATTTCTTTTATTTGCAGCATTGAAGGTTCCCGGCCGCCATACAAACTCGCGTGGGCTGCACTTTCACCTGCGTAACATAGCCACAATTAGAAATATCCTGTCTAAAAATGACTCGGAAAAACTAATCCATGCGTTTGTTACATCTAGATTAGATTACTGTAACTCCCTACTTGTAGCGTGTCCTAAAAGTTCCCTAAAAAGTTTTCAGCTGGTTCAAAACGCAGCGGCTCATTTAATAACAGGAACTAATAGAAGAGAGCACATCAGCCCCATACTCCAAGCCCTTCATTGGCTTCCTGTTGAGTTCAGAATTAAATTTCAAATCTTACTTCTAACTTATAAACCATTAATGGTATGGGCCCCTCTTATCTTAAAGATGCTCTGGTCATGTACCATCCAACCAGAACACTTCTCTCTCAGAATGCAGGTCTACTGGTAGTTCCACGGGTCCATAAAAGTACAGTAGGAGCTAGAGCCTTTAGTTACCAAGCCCGTTTTATGGAACCAACTCCCAACTGATATTAAAGAGGCCGACACAGTCTGTGCATTTAAGGTTAGACTGAAAACATTCCTGTTCCAAAAGGCCTATGGTCAGGGTAGACTTAAACCCACAGTTCAGTCTAAGCTGCCCTAGGAGTGAGAATGCTGGGGGAAGTACAGTCAGTGAGCTCTATCATCTCTTTCTGGTACCATGTGACACTGTCATTAATAAACAGTATCTTGTTTATACTTGGTCTATACATCACTATTCACCCAGAGTCCTTCTCCCTGCTACTGTTTCAGATCATCCGCACGAGGCCCAACAATGACGACTCCTGATGCGACTCATGGAGGCCCCTGATGAACCTACTCCTTCACCTGCCTGGTTGGACCCACCCTTCTGCCCCCACCCTACAGCATCTGTACAGACTGAAACATCTTTATAGACTATTATTTCATCGTTAGATGGACGTCTGTCAGTCCTGGTCCATCTATAGCCTGTCCGTCCATGGGGGTGGATCTCTCCTTCACTGTGGTCCTCCTCAAGGTTTCTCCTTTTTCCCACTGGGTTTTGGAGTTTTTCCTTGTTGAGAAGGAGGGTCTAAGGACGGGGGATGTCTGGGTCACTTTGGACTGAATTTTGTGAAGCACTTTGAGACAACTGTGTTGTAAAATTGGGCTATACAAATAAAGTGAATTGAATTGAATTACGTGAAGCGGGGGCTTCTGGGGCTGGGGAGATTATTTTGAAAAAGATGCTAGGTTAGAAGCATGTGCACTTTATGTGTGTTCTTGGTTGCATAATAAACAACCTCAACGTGAGATCTCGCCTGGCATTTTTATGGCATGCTGTCAGAAGTGGCCCAGTGACAGAGCGATCGATCGCAAGGAGAAGGATCTTTGACTGAAGCAACGAAATGGCAAAGTTTCACCCACCGGAGTTGTTTGACTTCACCCAACCATCAACATGGCCGGTATGGAGACAATCGGATTGATATCGGATTGCTACAAAGCTCGACAAGGAGGACAA
The DNA here is from genome assembly GCA_030544235.1 of Lepturacanthus savala. Classification (NCBI taxonomy): domain Eukaryota; kingdom Metazoa; phylum Chordata; class Actinopteri; order Scombriformes; family Trichiuridae; genus Lepturacanthus; species Lepturacanthus savala. The sequence continues at coordinate 37,552,653 of CM060464.1, forward strand.
TGAAATTCAAGTCAACACACTGCTCTACGTGATGGTTAAAGAATCAGAGCCCATATTCAGCACTTTCAATTTTCCCGAGAATGTCGAGGATTATTACGGGGAAACTATGAAAAAGTTGGATAAACACTTTGTCCCCAAGCGGAATGTTATCCACGATTGCGTGTGCTTCCACAGGCGCTCGCAACAACAAGGAGAGAGTGTGGAGGCATTCGTGAGACATTTGTCTGACATTTGTACATTTTATACATTGTATTGTTATTGGATTAGTGCCATCAACATGACCCGACAGTCAGAGCTCATCAAGGCTCAAAGCCTCACCACCTGATCCCCAGAGAGTGAAATAAGTGCAATCACACGCAAACCTAAACAATTCAAACAGACAGAAAGAAAACAAAGTAATGCTAAAAGGCGCCAACTGAAACAAGGAAATGAATGTTCAAGATGTGGCAGAGTACACGAGTTCGGAGCTTGTCCAGCAAAAGGCAAGCAGGGTCGTAAATGCAGTAAAAAGGGACACTTTGAAGCGATGTGCAAATTGAAAGCTGTAATGGCAGTAGCAGCAACAGTGACAGTGACGAGGGCAGCTCTTGGTTCTTAGGAGCCGTTACTGAGAACAATGAAGTCGACGGAGACAAGTGGCTTACGGATCTGCAAATTAAAGGGATCACTGTGCAGTTTAGGATAGACACAGGCGCAGATATCACAGTGATTTCAGAGCAGACATTCTCCAGCTTGCCCCAGTACCCTGTTTTGAAAGAAACAAATGCTGTTTTCACTAGTCCTGGTGGAAAGCTCAACTGCAAAGGCAAATTCTTAGCAGAGACTGAGAAACGTGGTGTGAATCACCAATTCTGGATTTATGTGATGAGGGCCCCATTCACTACCAACCTGCTGGGTAGGAAAATAGCTACAGAAATGGGGCTGATTCGCAGAGTGGATGCCTAATGCCACCCCCTACAGCGTTGCCACACTGCGCCGCGTTCCCTTCCCCATCCTGCCTCAAGTGGAAGAGGAGTTAAAGCGCATGCAGTCCTTGGGCATCATAGAGGAGGTGCATGAAGCCACTGATTGATGCGCTCCCATGGTACCAGTAATTAAAAAGAACAAAAAGCCCAGAATCTGTGTGGACCTAAAGAGACTGAACAAGGCAGTGAAACATGAGCACTTTATCCTGCCAATGCTGGAAGACATAGGGCCAAAGCTCTCAGGCGCCACTGTGTTTTCCACTGTCGACGCTTCCAGTGGATTTTGGGAAATACCACTCGATGCCAATAGCAGGAGGCTCACAACGTTCATCATGCTGGTGGGTCGGTTCTGTTACCGGAGGCTGCCGTTTGGCATAACGTCGGCCCCGGAAATATTCCAGCAGAAGATGAGTGCTCTCCTGAGAGACCATGAGGGCACCGTGGTGGTCATGGATGACATCCTGATATTCGGCAAGGACAGAAAGGACCACAACAAGAATCTTCGCAAGGTGCTAGAAACCATCAGAGTGTCTGGACTGAAGCTCAACCGGAGTAAGTGCCAATTCGCTAAATCTGAGATCCTGTACTTTGGGCGTGTGACAAGGAAAGAGGGCATCAGACCAGACATGAGCATGGTCAGAGCAATAACAGAGCTACTGAGTCCCACCAACCTGACAGAGTTACGCCAGACCATTAGAATGATCAATTATTTGGGGAAATTCCTCCCTGACCTCTCATCTGTCATGCACCCCATTAACAGCCTGCTGAAGAAGGACACGGCATGGGTTTGGAAAGAGGCACAGGACCAGGTGTTCAAGAAGGTGAAGCAAATGCTGACCTCAGTGCCAGTGCTGGCGTACGATGCCACCAGAGCAACCATGGTGAGTGCTGATGTCAGCAGCTTCGGTCTGGGGGCTGCGCTGCTACAGGAGCAAGGCCACGGACTCAGACCAGTGGCATTCTGTTCCAGGACGTTGACGGAAGCTGAGCGACGCTATTCCCAGATCAAGAAAGAGTGCTTGCCAGCGTATGGACATGTGAACGGTTTACCAGGTACCTGCAGGGCATGGAAAAGTTCAGTCTGCAAACTGATCACAAGCCGCTCGTCCCTCTCATTAACTCATACGACCTCAACAAGACACCTGTGAGATGTCAGTGATTGCTGATGCGTCTCATGAACGTCCCAGGAAAGCAACTTGTCCTGGCAGACACGCTGTCACGCAACCCTATGCCAGACAGACACACATGACACAGAGCACGACATAAAGGAGACAGACTGGATGTGATTAGGGCAGCCACTGGCCAGGACTCTGATCTGCAGACTGTCATTCACTACACCAGAGCTGGCTGGCTAGGTGGCTAGGCTAGGTACTACCTCATTGTTGTGGACTATTACTCGCATGACAGTGAAATTCCCAGCTGACTACAACTACCAGTCAGCAAGTGATTACTCACCAGAAAAGCTTGTCAGGTGGGGCATCCCTCTGGAGCTGGTATCAAATAATGGTACACTGTTCACTTCAGCTGACTTCAAAGCATTCAGTGAACAGTACAACTTCAAACACACGACATCCAGTCCCCATTATCCACAAGCCAATGGGGCAGCAGAGCGTTGTCACAGCAAAGTGCATCCTGCAGCAGCCAGACCATCACCAACCCTTATTAGCTACAGGGCTACTCCAATCACTGCCACAGGTCAGAGTCCAGCACAACTCGCCATCGGATGACAGATCAGGATGACAGTACCCATCCTACCTGCACAGCTGACTCCAAGTCCGGTTGGCTACGATGCAGTGAGCAGCAAAGACCAACAAGCCAAACATGCCTATCATTTCTTCTACAACAGGCAGCACTCGGCACGTCCCCTACCTGCACTTCAGTCGGGTCAACAGGTCAGCATCATGTTGGACGGAGAGAAAGGCTGGTGGACTCCGGCTAAAGTCATCGCACAGGCACCTGAGCCCAGGTCCTACCACGTCCAAACTGACCAAGGGACAATTACCCGCCGAGACACATTCAGGAAGTGCCGGGGTCACCAGAACAGGTCACTACACCAGAGACTAGTGTCCAAAGCCATGCCAGTTCCTGTGACCTGGGCTCCCCTCCCATTCCTGCTGTGGGGCCTGTCACTCCTGGTCCCGCTATCTTCCAAAGCACACCTCCTACCACCCCAAAAAGATCAGTACTAACCCTCCTACCTGGTTCAAAGACTATATGCCTAAATAGAACTGAAGGTGGTAAGAAAAAAAAAGAAGAAAAGATTGTGGAAAAAAAAGGGAAACACAACATGAATGAAAAAAATGGGACACAAGAATGTAAAATGATTTGAAATATTTATATATATATATATATATATTGATATGTTTCTTGTTTATGCATAACAGGTAGAGATACTTGAGTTAAGGTTAGTGAGTTGGAAACTGTTGAGTTAAACATGAGTTCATTTGTTAAATCTAGCAAGTAAGAATCACAGTAACAAAGATTTGAAATAACCAGTCAAACATGTTCTTCCCTATTACAGGTTTATTTGTAAGTAACCTTGGCTGTGAATTTTAGTTGTTAACAAAGGATTGATTTTACAGTAATGATTTACTTAACGGGCGACACAGTGGTACAGGGGTTAGCGCTGTTGCCTCACAGCAAGAAGGAAGAAGGTCGCAGGTTCAAGACCTCCTTGGTCCTGGGCCCTTTCTGTGTGGAGTTTGCATGTTCTCCCTGTGTCTGTGTGGGTTTTCTCCAGGTTCTCCAGCTTCCTCCCACAGTCCAAAAACATGCTGAGGTTAATTGGAGACTCTAAATTGCGTGTGAGTGTGTGAGTGAATGGTGTGTGTGCCCCACGATAGGCTGGTGACCATCTGGGGTGTATCCCTGCCTTAATGAGCCATAATGTGCTGGGATTGGCTCCAGCAGACCCCTGTGACCCTAATGAAGAATAAGCGGGGATAGAAGATGAGATGAGATTTACTGTACTTAAGAGGGTGATGTGATCAGTTATCAGATGCACGTTATTGGTGACATCAATATGTGAAGTCTGTGTAGATTCTCACTCATCCAGGTCATTGTAGTGAAGGGGTTTTTTAAAAAGTAGGCAACTGGACTTTTTCTTTGAGCTTGAAGACGTTTCACCTTTCATCCGAAAGGCTTCTTCAGTTCTAGCCTGATGATGGAAACCAGGAGCTATATCTCTGGATCACAGAGGGTGGAGCTATAGACCACACCTCCCATCCCATAACAAAGGGTCACATAGGTCACCCTTCAAGGTGTGAATTAGGATGAGAGTCGTTGTGGTAACGACTCTCATTCCAATTCAAGGTGTGACTTGGAATGAGAGTCGTGGTCACATGATCCAGAGAGAGTCCTGCTCTGATGGTGAAGAGCAGTTAAACTTCCTGGGATGAGATCTCAAGGCAGGATGGTATGTAGCAGATAGGTTATGACGCAGTCCCAATCGCAATCATTATGTGAAGCAGGGGCTTCTGGGGCTGGGGAGATTAGTTTGAAAAAGATGCTAGGTTAGAAGCATGTGCACTTTATGTGTGTTCTTGGTTTCGTAATAAACCTCAACGTGAGATCTCGCCTGGCATTTTTATGACAAGATAATTGTTTTTTATTACATTTTATTTTACCTTAATATTTCACCACTGTCTCTGGATCGTTCCAAAACTCCCACAACTTTTTTTTCCCCAGTGTAGCCCTGTGCTATAATATGGGTTTAATTCATATGGCATTTATGTAACCAGGTTCTGTCAACCAACGTGAGACAATGAAGAGTCCAGTATCAAAATGTATACACTTTATTTAAACCAAGCTCATGGGAGAAGGGAGGAGTCAGAGGTTGCCACCCACCACTGGGACCTTAAATAAAGTGGATACACAGAAGATTAGTCACACAGCATAAATAATGTCCAAAATAGAGAGGGCCAAACCACTACAAAGTGCAACATGCATCGATACTTTAAGTACACCAAAGAGATCACAGCAAACACCACATGGCACTCTACTAATGACTACCACAATTCACACATCACACAGAGGCCCAGTAGCAGGTGTGCACACAGTGGCTACAGCCTGCAGTCTCCAGTCACTGGTAAATTCAGTACAATTTAGCATTAACATTAATATTAACATTAAAAGGTTAAATGTATTAATTCCTTTATTAGTTTTAACACACTACTTTAAAAGACAGGGCCACACAAACCACCATGAAGCCGGGGCTACAAACTGGACCACAGGCTGAGCCGCTTGGGGAAGGTAGAAGGCGTGCACAGTCTCAGCACAGGTCGGCCGCCCTGGCATAGACAAACAAACAAACAGAACTAACGAAAAATAAGCACAATGAAACACACAAATGAAGTATCAAAAGAGGCCAGCAGTTGAGCCTGTTCTAACTCAATACCAGCACTTAATAATGGATGTAACTGATATTAAAACAATTGCTAGACAAAACAAAATCCAAACAAAATCAAAGAAAGGAAAGCTAAGTTACTTAAATCAAGAGAACAAAAAGAACCAAGCTGCACGCCAACCACCTTACCCACTGTTGACACAAAGGAGACCCAGGGCGGGGCTCTCAACAGGCCCAGCTTTTATAGCCTCTTCCTGACCCCATGAACCCAGTTTTTCCCAGCGGAAAATTCCACAGCTCCCCCATTGTCCTGGCCCCCGATATTGCAGCCCAACTTCCATCTGGCTACATTTAACTTCATGGGATATGTAAATTCATGAAGATATCATTATGATTAAAAACAGTGTTAAAATGTTTAAAAATGTTTGAAATATATTTTTACAAAACATTTTTAACATTTTTACATGTAATGTAATTGCACATGCACATGTAATTATTCTATGCCATAAACCTTTTGTTTCCTGCAATATTGTATTTGATTTGCAGTTTCAATATGCAAACATTTATTTTCCTGTATCCTGATTGGTTAAAAACATTGACCTGTGAACCATGCGTGAAGGGAGACGAACAAGTGCAGAGGGAGTGAGAAGAAGAAGGTGAACGAGGCAAGCCGCAATGCTTGTGCTCTCCTGTTAGCAGGAGGCTAGTCCTAACTTTCCTAGGCATTCGGGAAGTTTTTGCTACATTGTGCTCAGACTTTCACAGCATTAGGACTAAACCTTTTTTGCTTCAGGACACCGCCCGTTTGGTTTGTTTAATATTTAAGTGAGTGTTTTGTTCGCCAACTGAGGTGAATGACGTGGAGGACCAGAGCCGGAGTGTGCACGAAGTCTGAAGCTCTGTGAGAGGACGTTCACAGTGGTTTTGATATTGGACTGTGTGCTTAAGATCCTTCGGAACACCGGGAAGTTGAGAAGCTGTCAAGCCCTGACGGTCGGGAGGACGACTCGGGAGGAGAAGAGGGATTTTTCGCCGCGCTGCTGTCCCCGCTTCACTGTCCAGCATGGACAGTAGAGCGTTAAAAGGCCACAACGCACACCAGCGACGAATTAGGCCTGCAACGGGTACTTTATTGTAGGTTACAAAAGCCGCGCTAGCTTAGGGTTTAAAGGTGCACTTTGCTATTGAACTGTTGTTTTCACTTTTGCATTGAAAGTGCTTGTTATGGACATTTAAAGACTTTCTGAGGGTAAAAGTGTATTTTTCCATGCTTTAAGTGTGTAACTTTAAAGGGCATCTTTGTAAATTTAAAGGACCCCTTTGGAATTTGGGGTTTTGTACTGAAGCACATCCTTTTTGCTTATACTTGACTACAGGAGTCAATTTAAGGGCATTTTAAGTTTGGAACTCACTCTGAGGAGTGTAGCTTTTGTTTAAAGGGTATTTTATTTAATTCATTGTAAATACATTGAGGGGAACATTTTTTAGTAAAAAAAAAAAGTATATTTACAAGACATTTACAAAGCATTTACAAGGTAATCATAACCAATCTGACAAATCAACGACTGCGTTTTTTATCAACTTCACTTGAGAAGAACTCAGGGCGCCCCACCATTATTTGAGTAATTTACATTTTCCAGTTACATGCCAATAATATAGGCATGGGGGCGCTACACCAGCAACCAAATGACGTGTCTGGAAGTCATTTTCTAATTCATCTATTACCGACCAGCAGCATCTATGTCTATTTCTCGTCTCTTTTTTCCATCTCTACCCCCTGAACCTGCAGTGAATGTGAATAGAACGTGATGAAAATATTCAGCAACAATATGGCATAAATATTTTATGAAGTGAAACCAGACACCCGTGAATGTTCATCTTTCAGCAAAGTTGCCACAAACGTTGCTGTAAAAACATTTAGTAAAAGAAAAAAAAAAATATATATATATATATATATATATATATATATATATATATATATATATATATATATATATATATATATAATAGAAATTCATTGAACACGTGCATTTTTTCCCTTATTTTGTAAATGCATTGTTCAAAGGATGATGGTAAATGGTGGTGATGGTAAAAAAATGTTCTTGGACCTTCACTGGTTGTTTCTTTTCATCCGGACATTCATGACCCCTGATCTACTACAGTTTCAGTAAAAGTTCTGCTGTGGGAAAGTCATCAGCTCCAACTCTGTTCAGTCTTTGTCGCTGTTTGTCGAACGAGAAGAAGACGAAATAAACTTGTAGAAAAGAAATAGATGGACTGTAGTAAGAAGAGCTTTATACATCCAGCAACTCATAAGAAAAGTCAGATATGAGGCAGTTTGTAAACCCTTTAAACTCCAGGCTTTATATTTAATTTGTTGTTTGGCTTCCAATTCATTTATTTACAGGCTTTTAGCTGAGTCACTTCATGTCTCAGAACAGCTGCCATAGATCATTATTTTAATAATGATAATAATACATTTTATTTATGAGTCCCATTCAAAACACTCAAGGACAGAGACAGAGATGTATGGATAGAAAGGAAATAAAGGATCTGTGCGAGTGGGCAAGGTGGAGGAGCCCTTCAACAGATACAGGTGGGTTTTCATTAGGTTTCTGAATTTATCCGGAAGAACAAAGAGAAGCAAACTACAATAATCAATACAGGAGCTGAAAAGTCTGTTAACATGTAGATGAAGAAGTGTGGATGGAAATATTCAGATTGCATCATAACATTGATGTGAGAATGGAATGATAATGAGCTTCAGAGATTACACCAGGACTCTTGACCTGTGGGAATGTGAGGATGGAAAAAGGAAGAATTCCTTTTTGCCCTGATTAGTTTGACAAAGTTTGAGATGAGAAGGGTTTTATTTCAGATGAGAAAGTGGTGAGTGAGGACTTTGGTTTACTGGATAAATAGAGCTGGGTGTTATCAGCAAAGTGGTGAAAGGACATTCTAACCAATTCAAGTCCAATCAGTTAAATTTGTTCAGCCCAAAATCACTCAATGGACATTGCATCCCTTAGCAAAAAGAAGTTTATTCAAGTGTACTATGAGTATACTTATTCCATACTAAAATTGAGGAAGTATACTTGAAGGTCACTTTTTCTAAACTATATTTTATATAATTAAAAATAGTATAGTGAAGTATACTTGACTTGTACTGAAAAGTATAAACTGAAGTCTAAGACTAAGTAAAGACTAAGTACTAAGTATTACACTTATACTTTTACACTAAAACGTATACTTACTAGTATACTTTTTACATTTTTTCTGCCAGAAAGTACAAATACTTAGTATATCTTGCTCCAAGTGCATAATACATACATTCCGGCGGTCAGTGATAACCTCCACACTCCACTCATGCCGTATTGGTAAATGTTAGTTCAAAAACTCATGTTGTTTCTCTCTTTTGTTTGTAGGCAACGTATGACAGAACATGAGGGCCCTTTGTTCCCCTTGACCCCGATTATCCCGATTTGGGAAGCATTTATGTTGAACCGGCATGTTCTATACTTTGCTCCGTATTCCCTGAATGACATTTAATTTAGCCTTAATAAATTGGACTTTAAACCTCGAGCTGTGTCTGGGACTGTTCTGGGTTGGGGTCAGACACCACAGTACATATAGTCCATATAGTATGAGTAAACTGTAAGAATACTTTAAGGAGTCTATTTCAAGTATATAAACAGAAATCTACAAGTAATACACCGAACAAACTTTAAGTAAAAGTAAACTAGTGAAATAACCAGAGTTTATAAAAAGTATACTTAAGGTATACTATAATAAACTAGAAACATGGACTTGAAGCATTTAACTAGTACAATGGCAGTGTATAGATAAGTATACTTGAGTATACTATGATAAACTAAAAATAGGGACTCAAAGTATATAACTAGTACAATGGCAGTATAGAAATAAGTGCACTTGTGATATACTTCAAGTATTCAAGAGGGATACACCAAGTACATTGATAGCATATAGATGAGTGTACATGTTGTATACATGAAAGTGTACTTTTGCAAACTTGAACTTAAAAGTATACTTTTATAAACTTAAAATGTTCCAATTTAGTCTGAAAGTATTACATTAGTATACTTTCTAGTAATAACAGCAACACAACATCCCGTGTCCTTAGACCCTCACATCATACATGAAGTGAGTATGGCATGAAAGGGGTTTCACATCAGCAGGACTCCGTGCTAATGCCAGCATGTTCAGACTAAAGAAATCAATTGGTGCAGAACCTGAGAAGTTGGTTCTCAGCAGAAAAAAATATGCATTTTTTACTTATGAACTGTGCCATTGATGTGTCACTGTGATATAAACCAGACTGAAGGAGAAGAAGGCAGCAAATGACATTGAAAAAGTTTGCAGTGTTCTACTGAGGAAACCACTTGTTTATTGGTGATTTGGGCTTCTGCAGAGTTCTAAAAAAATAAAATACAAGACAGATCAAGTTATATGGTGAATAGGATTCATCCTGAGGACTGTGGAGTAACATCCCTACACTTTGGTTCTGTTTATATTGATGTGAATGTAGCTGGTTCTGGTTCTGAGACTCCAGAGCTGAGCCAGAACCATGTCGGTCTGAAAGCAGCCCGAGGTTTATGAGTAGAACCAAATTAGGGGGTCAAGTGTGATGCCAATAGAAGTTAATTTATTAAGAAAATTGGTGCAAGAAATCATGTCAATGGCTGCACTCACATCGTAGAATTTTGTTAAGTAGAGAAAACAGCGTTATGCTGTTAGCTTCATTGGAGCATTAGAGTAGTAGATTTGATTTAAGCAATTGAGTCAATATATTATGTAGGATTTGTGCATTTCTTTTTATAGATGCTCAATTTGTCAACTTTTAGCTTTCAATGACTGAAGTTCAGGGGTAAATCAGGGGCAGCATGAGAACAGGAAACACACTGTTGAAGAGTTGTTTGGCCCATTGAGGTGGAAAAATTGTCTGGAATCAGAGCATTGTCGATACCAGAGGAAGAGGCGTCCATATTGATTTCCTTAATTTTCCAAAATGAGATGAGGCGTGGTGTTTCGGTTTAACACTGAGAGAAAAGAGGAAGTGGCCAGTTAAGTTGCAGCAGGAGGGTTTTTTAGATTAAGTCCAGACTACGACCTTTTGTATGAGTCAGAAAATCAGTGAGCTGATGGAATCCAAAAACTCTCGAGGCGCATTAGAAAGTCTCTGCTGAGGGGAAGATTATTATTGTCCATATGTACAAAGTCTCAAAACAATATTACTCTTGGTGAGAGTGGTTATGGGTGAGTAGAGCAGTAAAATCATTTGAATAGTCATCATGTGGCTTGGGGGGACAATGAACTGTATGATGATGGTGGGAGGGAGTCCACACAGTTTACACAGATTCTCAACTTCACGCGTGAGTAACAATAGTTTTTCTTTATGAAATAATCCAATAATGCAGCTTAAAAATAAAGTTCTGTAGGTCTGAAGAACACTTGGCTAAATCAATTGAAGTTGACCTGCTCTGGGCTCCCAGTGTGAAGCTGAAGAACAAGCAGAAACTTTAGCTTTAAGGGTAAAATGGAAAGCAGCGTCTTTCATGGTGAAAGACAAAGAGGAGCTAATGAAAGCCAACAGCAGAGTAATGCTGTGTGACTGATACTGGGCTCGCTGTCAGTCTGATTCTACTGGGAGAAGTGGGATGATGACAGATGAATTAGGCTGCTAACAGCCAGCGTGGAGGGACGGGTAATTGTTGCTGAGATGTGGGGAGTGTTTTCTGTCTCTTGCCACATTAGACGAGGCCAATCAATCAGAGCTTTTATCTGAACGCCACAAACACACCGGCTCAGCTGATTGTGACTCAAAGTGTCTCCGTGTTAGGAGTCATGCCTGTTTCTGGTATTTCTCTGTGGAGGTTGTCAGGGGTGATGCTACGCTGGAAGATGCTGTGGTGGAAGGTTGGTGACTGGGTGAATAACCCCTAACCCTGCTCAGGCAGCTTCTGACTCTCCGTGACTCAGAGAGAACAAAAACAGCAGCAACCTCGTCAGACACCGTTTGCAAATAATCCTCATCATCGGCTCCTGAAGCAGACACCTTGGATGAGATGGAAAAGGCCACCGGGCATCTTTGAGCCGCCTCAGATTCACAGATTCAGAGGTTGAAATGTTTTCTTTGCACGTGTCACCAAATAGAAGAAAAACTCCTATGCATTATCTCTCCCTCACCACTGAAATATCTGTTAAATCAATCTTACTGCCATCAGGTTTATGTAGGTTTATGTATGAAGTGTCCTTGGGTGTCTCGAAAGGCACCATATAAATCTAAGTTATTATTTTTATTATTATATGAGCAGCATCACAGCACACACACATATAAACATACTGAATAAATACTTATGTAATCAGAAGAGAACTTAAGGTAAATATCAATGTCAATCAATAAAAAACATTTGTAATGATTAGAAAAAGAAAAAATGACAGGAGGGAAACAATTCTGCAATGATTAATCAGTTAATTGATTAGTTGTTAACTGTCAATTAGTTAAGAAGAAAGATTCTCTGGTTCCAGCTTCTCTTCTCTGATTATTTCCTGGTTTCTTTAGTCTCTATAATAATAAACTGATGATCTTTGGACAAAAAAAGACATTTTAGGTTGAATCTTCATCTTTGATGAAACACTGATCTACATTTAAACCATTTAATGAACCAAACTACTAATCAAATTAATTATTTCAATAATTGACAGATTAATCAAAATATGTATTAATTGTGGTCCTAGTAACAATATATACCAGTAAATCTTACAATACATTAAAAGCAACATCCATTTACCACAAAAACATTCCAAAGGTCAAAAATAGAAAATAACAGGTGAGTTACAGGTACATAAAGTGAGATTTACCATTTAGTGCAACAGACTTGGCAGAAAATAAATAAAATGAATATATAAATGTATGTGATATGATAAAGGAACACAATCAATTAGGTTCTCTATTGGTTGAACCAAAATAGAGAAGGTTATTCAAAAAGTTCCAGCACATTTATACAGAGGTCTATGGAGCTAATATTGGGTCTAATGTTTTTTACTTGAAAAAATAAAACTTGAAACTGAAATTTCAAATTTCGATTCTGAGAAATGTGTCAACAAATTAAAAAAAAAAAGAATTAGTTTAAACAAAATATTTATTTTCATCAATCACTTTCATTTGTTTTGATGTTTGGGATCCCATTTCTCCCAATTGCATGATTTATCTTTTTTGATTCAGAACTTATTTTTTACTGTTTAAACTATTTTTTTTTCCAGTTTCAGACTTCCGACGCTTATCTAGTGTGGAGCCGTGGTATCAACTAATAATAACAGACAGCTGAAGTAAAAGGCTACAGACCTGCTTCTGTCACATTTACTTCAGGGAATGTAGGATTTGACATGATTAGGAGTGAAAAAAACTACTTTCAGTGACAAAGTTTAGTTTTCGAAGCTCTTTAGTGAATCTGTTTTAGAGACAGTACTGAGGATCAAGTTTAGTACAGGAGTGACAAAATCATGCCAGATTGTGCGCTTCAACACCGACAGTTGAAATACTGAAATGTCCAATTTCCATGTAGCACTGTGAATGACGGTTGCCTTTATCCCTGGAGCCCAGCCAGGCTCAAAGGTGGACGTTGGCCCCCATCCTATCGGCCCACCACCTGTGTGAGGGGCCACGGGGGAGTGTGTGGAGGGAGTTGTTGCAGGTGGAGACGCTAGCAGTGCGACCTCCGGCTGCAGAAGCTGGCTCTGGGGATGTGGAATATCACCTCTCTGGTCAGAAAGGAGCCTGGGCTGGTGCTGAGGTCCAGAGGTACCGGCTAGATATAGTCAGGCTCACCTTGACACACAGTGGAGGCTCCAGAACCAGTTTCTTTGAGAGGGGTTGGACTCTCTGCCTCTGGAGTTGTCCCTGGTGAGAGAACCAGAGTAGGGGTGTGAATGATTTTCCCCCCCAGCTAGGTGCCTGTATTTGGGTTCACCCTGGTGAATCAGAGGGTAGCCTCCCTCCACCTTGGGGTGGGGGGACTGACTGTTGTCTGTGCCTAGGCATTGAACAACAGTTCAGGGTACCTACACTTCTTGGATCCTTGGAGGGATACTGGAGGGATGCTTCTTCTGGGGACTCCCTTGTTCTGCTTCAGTGCTCAGGTGGACAATGACAGTGAGACCTGAAGGGGCCTGATTAGGAGGAACAGGCCCCCTGATCTGAACCCCAGTGGTGTTTTGTTATTGGACTTCTATGGTCATCATGGATTGTCCATAATAAACATCATGTTCAGACATAAGGGGGTCCACATGTCTACATGGCACCAGGACGCCTTCGGCCACGGTTCAATGATCAATCAATTGTGATCAATTGTGGTCGTGTTGTCAGACTTGTGGCCTCATGTCTCAGATGAAGAGAGGAGTGAAGTTGTTAACTGATCATCACCTGATGGTGAGTTGGTTCTAATGGTGTAGGAGGAGGCTGGTCAGACCCGGCAGACCCAAACGTTCTGTGAGGGTTTGCTTACCATCAATCTACACTCACCAGCCACTTTATTAGGTACACCTGTCCAACTGCTCGTTAACACTTAATTTCTAATCAGCCAATCACATGGCGGCAACTCAGTGCATTTAGGCATGTAGACATGGTCAAGACAATCTCCTGCAGTTCAAACCAGCATCAATTTGGGGAAGAAAGGTGATTTGAGTGACTTTGAACGTGGCATGGTTGTTGGTGCCAGAAGGGCTGGTCTGAGTATTTCAGAAACTGCTGATCTACTGGGATTTTCACGCACAACCATCTCTAGGGTTTACAGAGAATGGTCCGAAAAAGAAAAAATATCCAGTGAGTGGCAGTTCTGTGGGTGGAAATGCCTTGTTGATGCCAGAGGTCAGAGGAGAATGGCCAGACTGGTTGGAGCTGATAGAAAGGCAACAGTGACTCAAATAACCACCTGTTACAACCAAGGTAGGCAGAAGAGCATCTCTGAATGCACAGTACGTCCAACTTTGAGGCAGATGGGCTACAGCAGCAGAAGACCACGCCGGGTGCCACTCCTTTCAGCTAAGAACAGGAAACCGAGGCTACAATTTGCACAAGCTCATCGAAATTGGACAATAGAAGATTGGAAAAAATGTTGTCTAAGGTCTGATGAGTCTCGATTTCTGCTGCGACTGAAATGAGTTTCCTCTTCAGTGTGCTGGTCTCTCCCTTAGAGACAGGATGAGAAGCTGGGTCATCAGGAGGAGTCAGAGGAGCCACATGAGGTGGTTCAGCATCTAGTGAGGAGCCTCCTGGACTCTCCATGGTGAGACCAGGAACACCTTAGGGTTCCCTTGGAAGACCTGGGTGAAGAGGAGAAGAAGGTCTGGTCTGAAGATGATGAAGATGATGAAGATGTTGAAGATGATGACCCCATGACCCAACCTCGGATAAGCAGGAGAAGACGAGTACAAGTACGAGTATGGATTTCCTGAATATGAAGTGAACCGTCAGCTGAAAAATAATTACTCAAGTAAATTAGTTAGTTTGTAGTTCAGTAAGTAAGAATTTGTTCTTGCTTACTTGACGCCTCCTTTTAACACAAAGATTTGAGAAGGTTTTGTCAAAGAAATGATGACAACAGACATAAAACCAGACAATCAGTGAAGGACCTGAGGGTGAAAGATGTACAGAAACAACAGAAATTAAAAAGAACAAATTGAAACTCTTCAACAGATTGAAGTTTTGGACAAGATGAGCTCTGTCAGCCAGTGGCAAAATATTAAAGACACACTGACATCAACACGTCAAGAAGTTGTTGGCTACAGGAAATTTCAACAAAAGGAATGAATATATCTGGATCTGCTGAAACTCTATAAAAGATCAAAGCCAGGAGAGAAGCAGCAAACAGCTGCATCAAAAGATAATTCACAAGAGAGTAGTGATGCCAGCAGAGGAGTGAAGGAGAGAATCAAGGCGAACAAGACCAAATACAGATGTCAGGTGAATGGAGCAATCACAGCTGGGCAGGGCTGCAGGAAGAAATGGAAGAGACTCAGGAGGAGACAGGAAAAAAGATCTGGAGACGACTGAGATGGCGAAACAACAGAAATAGTGAAAAAGATTTCATCTACAACCTGAGAAAAGACACTTCATTTTACCTTTCTGTAGTGTTTCCACCTATATGTGAATAATTCCACCGGTATTCAGAATAAGTCAAATATATTATTACTATTATTAAAAACAGTTCCAAATATAAAGGGATGATCCTCTTTACCAGGGAAAGAGTTCAACAGATTCATAGAAATTAAGTTTTTCACACCTTGCATTTGGTAGAATTAGTGCAATATTGAGTATATTTATCCCATTAGCAGATAATTTGTCTTATTTCTTTTAATTTAATATTTTTTAAATTCAATTTATTCTCTTTTTTTCTTAAAACAAGACCAAATTGACCCAAATCAGGAAAAGAAAAGGAACCTGAAAAAACCAAATTGTCTGCCAGTGATGACTGTATCACAAGGTTAAACTCAGGGTCTGCTGATGTTCATGCTGTCAATCACTGCAAAGGATTTACAACAAGCATTAAAAAGGATAGAATTATGATGTTAATTTATCCAGTAGCTTTTAGTCCCTGTTGTAGTTCCTACAGCTGATTGGGATGAAAACACTCACAAATTGAAGCTGGAAGTCACATCTTGTTCTTTTCCTTTCATATCCATTGTGGTGCTGAGTTGATAAGGTGAAAACTGTGTATAGTTATTCTGGATTTTTTTAGTTTAGTGTTTTAGATTTAGTTTGGTGATTGGAGCCTTGGATATGTCAAATATTACCAATAAAATTGATTTGATTGGATTCATATGTTATGTAGTTCCAGATGCTGAACCCACTGCAAAGAACCTGCAGGAAAGTAGCAGAAAACTCATTTTCTCCAGATATGTATTTAAATATAAAACATCCAGTCTTCAATCAACCAGGAGCAAAAGCGTCAACCAGAAAACACCTGGAGACGGATCCAGGCTGCTGGACCCACCTGGATCAGAGCAGAACTGAGCTGGTCTCCTATTGGTGGGTTTTACTAGGACTGGGGGTGTTTCTGCAGCTTCTGAACAGCGTCTGTGTTGGTGTATCCCACCTCCTCCCGGGGGGGAATCTCTGATCTGTCTGATCGTGGATCCTTGCAGTTCACCATAATCTCTCAGAGGCTCCCATTATGCTTTTTGCTCATTAAACTTTTATCAGCCATAGCGGATTGCAAAGACCGGAGCGGAGGGATGGAGGGAAGCAGCTTTCGGGCTCTGCAGCCTGTTCCCGATTTATTTATTGTTGCGGATCATCCAGGCTTATCTGCTCCCCAAAGCAAAGAGCGGTTCCCTTTGGATGGCAAAGGTCATGAAATCTGATCTCCCAGCATGCTAATGGCAGCGGGGAGAGGCAGGCAGAGCGATTAGTTCGTCTAAAGTGTTCTTGCCCACATATTAATATTGTAATACTTTAATATCATAAAGTTTTGTTCTGCTCTATTGATTTCTTAGAGATGCATATGAATATTTATGCCGCTGAGTGCCGCCTGTAAACTTTGAGTCAGTGATGCTTGGGCTAATTATAGGCTGGAGGCTGCAGATAATGAATCACTCTCTCTCTGTTTGCATCACCTGCCTCTCAGTTCCACCGCCTGAGGAGCCAGAGCAGGCAGATGAGTAAAGATGGCGGCTCTTCTTCCCTCTTTTTTTTTCCACATGTGATGGACATTAGCGGCTGAGTGGGGTCGGCGGGTCGACGCCGACAAACTTGCAGCCGCATTAAAGCTTTAATGAGCACCAGCAAGCAGCAAACTGATCCATCAGCGAGAGGCGGAGCAGCGATGGCGTGACTGACAGAAGCCGAGATAAATGTGATTCCTGTTGCCAGCGGCGGGACAGCAGGGGTCAGGAAACAGATTTAACTCTGGATCACTGCCACAGGGACAGTGCTAGCGGACTGAGAGCAGGGAGAGGCCACATCAGGCCAAACACAACACTCAATGAAAACTAAAACACATCTGTTTCTCTGTGTTGAAGGCCACGAGTCCTGGACACGGCCCAGCTGTTAAATATGTATGTTGTTACATAATTCGCTGAAACTGAACACAACACATTGTGGATTCTCAAACAGAGCGAGAATAAACTGAATAAAATACAGCAGACGGATGATGAAATAAGAAAATAAAACTAAACTGCAGCAGAGTTGAACAAGTGATTAATAATACTTTACTCATCACTGATTAACTAACAGAAGCAATTAGTTACTTTACTTCACACAATTTAATTGTACAATTTGCTTATATTTAGCATTTTAATTCCAGTTTGTTGTGGAACTTAAGTTTTATTTTAAAGACAAATTTTACATTTGATGCCTTCTAATCATGAAGAGTCAGGTTTTTAGACAACTAAATCTGATCCTTTTGCCACTCGTTATAAATGTCTTAATACATTAGTACTAGAGATTATAAAACTATACTGCAACCTTATAAGTATTTACAGTCAAACTTCCCTTTCTATCAAAAACATTTAAACTTCATCTCAATTCAATTTTATTTATAGCCCAACATCACAACACAGTTGCCTCACTGGGCTCCACCTCAATGTCCTTAAAGTACTTTACAATTAAAGTAGGTATGGTAGGTGTAGCATGTATTATACTCAAATGGGTATATAGGGTATATGTGGTCACCAGAAGACAGATTCAGCTAAGGAGGAGAAAATTATGATGCAATATTAGAGGACAGAGAGACTGGATGGATTGATAATAGGTACCATGTATTTTATAATTGCTGGCAGCACAAAACAAACTAAAACAGAATTTACCCAACAAAGTATGAACCCCAAATTATGAAGACAGAATATGGCCAAAAAAATAAAAGGTAACCAGATTCACTATTGGCAAGTTTGAATGTTCAAATGTACTTTCCACAATATTAACTTAAATCAATAAATCACCTGAAATCAATAGATCAACTCCCATAAAGCATTCCCAAAAATAATCTAACCCAAACAATTAATTATTGTGGAGCTTCCCCTCATGCACGCTGGTGTTGAGATCTTCTTGGGGCACAAAGTCCAAAGTCAAAAAGTCCAGGTAAGAGTCCCGAGCAAGAGCTTGGTCCATGTTGCCGACTGTCAGGCCCAGAATGAACGGAGGACTCAGATGCAGAAAAGTCTGGTTCAGGAAGTTTTATTTTCTGAGGTGCAGAGAACAGGCACTATGAAATTAACAAAATCCTTCTCTCAAAACTAAATACTAGATCTATCTGAGGATCCTTACTACTCTCATACTATCAATATCAAGAACAAAACTAGAAAGAAAAACACTTTACCAAAGTGGGAAGGAACGACTAACAACAGTTTATCAAAACTAAACTCACTTGCTGAGGAGAAAAAACACTGGCTGCCTAAGAATAAATGGTCTAAATATCTTATCCTAACTAGAAACAAGGTAATCCTGAAGGATGAAAACACTACCAAAAAATAAGAACCAAAAACAATCCCGCAGGATGAATAAGGCTACTAGACACTCAACATAGCTAAATCTGAAAAACTATGAAACTTACTTCTATGCCCCACAGATCTGGAACAAACTCCCAGAGACCCAACTCTCACTGCTTTTAAATCACAGTTGAAGACTTTTCTGTTCAATGCTGCCTACTGCTAATATCATTGTTAATTACTCTACACTGTACTGTAACTTGTTCTTGATTTTTTTTTTGTTTTAATTTCAAAATGATACATTTTAATACTTAATTTTTATTTTAATCAACTGTTTTAAATTGTATCTTGATGTTTTTAATGTTTTATGTAAAGCACTTTGAATTACCTCTTTGTTGAAATGTGCTATACAAATAAACTTACAAGAGAAATTCCTGAAGGCAACGTACAGGCTGTGGGACGAGGACTGACTTTGGTGCAACAACGAGAACCAACGAAGACACTTCAGCACAAGACAAGAGGAGACACAGACTATAAATACACATGGAGGGAAATGGGGAACAGGTGGAACCAATCAAGAATCAGGGAAGACGATCAGACTGGTGACACATGAGGAAGGACAAGTGACCTGAAACGTGAGGAGAGGTAGACTTTCAAAATAAAACAGGAAATGTACACAAGACAAAAACCCAGACAAGACAACCTCACCACTATGACAATTTGTCAGTAATTTTAAATAAACAAAACAATTAAAACACAAAATCACTATCTAAAAGATGGGTAATTAATGTGAATGTTTGCAGGGTAATTCAAAGCTAGATTGAGGAAAACCTCAGGCATGGCAGCATCACACATCTCTTCATTTGTTTAATAAATCTGTTTAATGCGGTAGATTCTGTCCATCCTATTTATGTTAAATAAGGTTTACAAAACACTTCCCAGAATACCAGTAGAGATCAATAGCCTATAAAAGGACCATTAAAATAAACAGACATGTCTGTCAAACAGATCCAATAAAAACTGAGCACTTAGATTTCACAAAGGGAGGATTTATTACAGGCCCATTCTGCTACCTCATTAGTTCTACCTAGTGCCTAATATATTAGTGAGTCACTGTGACACAATAATCCTTTTGGATTTGTGGAAAATGAAAATTCATTAAATATGGAAATTAAATGATGACAGTTATCAGATTAAATGCTGAACTATTATCGATCCACGGTGTGACTAGGCAGACCAAACATAGAAAAGAAGCTGATAAGAGCAGTCAAAACACACTTTTAATATTTCTAAGAGGTACAGCTTCAGGAAACCGAGTAGCCACATCAAATTAAGAGAAACTGGTTGCCCTTTTTAGTTGTAGGCAGAGGCCCAACACAATCAATAACCACTGGAGAGAATGGTTCTTCTTCTACTGGAAGAGGAGACAGAGGTGTAACTGGGATGGTCTGATTGGGTTTCCCCTCCACCTGACAACTATGACATGACCGACAACAAGCCACCATATCTTTATGTAGGCGAGACCAGTAAAAGTGACGCATGATCTTGTTTCCCATTTTTATAATAGCTAAGTCATGGAAGTATCATGGACACACAAGACTTCAGCCCTCAAACTCTCTGGCGACACCATCTGGCCAACAGTGCTCTAATCTAATCTTCACAGATGTAAAATCTCTTATTTTCTTTCTACAGCTGTGCTCAAACACCTAAAAAAATTACCCGGTGCCTCTTGACAGAAGCATGCCACTAGTTTTAAACATCTACACACATCAAATTTGCTTTCATGGTAACCTGGCACTGATGTTCAATTCATTCTCTTCTCATATGTTCTAATTTTACTTTGGTCACCTGTAATTCACCCTGAAAGTCTGTTTCTCTCTTTTCTTGCTGGTTTGCCTCATAAGATCTCTCCTTTTCTCTATTAATTTTAAATGTGTGTTCATCTTTTAAACCCAGTTGCAAAGCTAAATAGTCATCAAGTTCTATTTTCCCCCTCCTTTGTGTATTCAAGCTCAATGAATCAAGAAGTTCAAAGATGTGTGGCTTAGTAAGTTTTATTAAGCTTTCCCACATTACTTCACCATCAAGAAACTCACCTGCATCAAACTCAGCCATAATTATACCCACACAAAGCACTAATACAAAACAAATACAGCACTTAAACACAAATGGCTTATCGACCAAAGAGTTAGTCACAAAAATATTTTAGATTCTACTACAGTGGGTATGGTAAATATTCAAACCCCTCTACATTTTTCACTCTGTTAAATCACAGCAAAAGTCATTAAAGTTCATTTTTCCCTCATTAATGTACACGCAGCCACCCATATTGACAGAAAAAAAAACTGAAATATCACATGGCCATACGTACTCAGACCCTTTGCTGTGGCTCTAATATATTTAACTCAGGTGCTGTCCATTTCTTCTGATCATCCTTGAGGTAGTTCTACACCTTCAGTGGAGTCCAGCTGTGTTTGATTCTCCTGATTGGACTTGAATAGGAAAGACCTTACAGCTCCCTGTGCATGTCCGAGTAAATGAGAATCATCAGGTCAAAGAGGAATAGCAGAGGATCCCCAAATCCAGGGGTGAAAAACGTGTTGCATCGTTTTCAAGACTCATGGCCATGTGATATTTCAGTGTTTCTTTTTTAATAACAGAACATTTTACAGGGGTACCCAAGGTGGTCACAACATTGTGCTAGTTGTCCCCAATTTCAAATTAAGTGAAGAAGTCCCAGTTCTCATCGGCACAAACACCCTTGATGTATTGTATAAAGGTTTTAAGGAAATAACAGAATTTTCACCGGACTATGAATATGCCTCAGTTGTCAAACATCTGCAGAACATTTACTTGAGCAAGACGCGACAAGAAGGTGCAGATGATGCAGAGTAAAACTACAGTCAAAAAGTGCCACGGTCATTCCGGCTGGAAAGAAAATGGTGATCAATGGCAAAACATGTCTCCACTGTCCATGGTGCGCATCTCCTGGTAGAACTCCAGACTATTAGGTGGCGTCGTCAAAATAGCAGAAGGGAGACAACGACCAAACCCTTTCAGAGAACTGCAGTTCTTGTTCTGCAGTTCCTCCTCTCTGCTACCTGTCCTCCTCTCTGCTACCTGTCCTCCTCTCTGCTACCTGTCCTCCTCTCTGCTACCTGTCCTCCTCTCTGCTACCTGTCCTCCTCTCTGCTACCTGTCCTCCTCTCTACTATCTGTCCTCCTCTCTGCTATCTGTCCTCCTCTCTGCTACCTGTCCTCCTCTCTACTATCTGTCCTCCTCTCTGCTATCTGTCCTCCTCTCTGCTACCTGTCCTCCTCTCTGCTACCTGTCCTCCTCTCTACTATCTGTCCTCCTCTCTACTACCTGTCCTCCTCTCTGCTACCTGTCCTCCTCTCTACTATCTGTCCTCCTCTCTACTACCTGTCCTCCTCTCTGCTACCTGTCCTCCTCTCTGCTACCTGTCCTCCTCTCTGCTACCTGTCCTCCTCTCTACTATATGTCCTCCTCTCTGCTACCTGTCCTCCTCTCTACTACCTGTCCTCCTCTCTGCTATATATATATCTATATATATATATATATATATATATATATATATATATATATATATATATATATATATATATATATATACACTTTTTAAGAATTTACCTATGTATGATAATCCATAGGAAACATGGCTCAGCCTTAGACAGGGTTTTTAATCCTTTAATGATGATGTCACTGCGAAGATTCTGTATCAGAAATGTGCAT
This sequence comes from Lepturacanthus savala, assembly GCA_030544235.1. Lineage (NCBI taxonomy): Eukaryota > Metazoa > Chordata > Actinopteri > Scombriformes > Trichiuridae > Lepturacanthus > Lepturacanthus savala. Next base: position 37,575,157 of record CM060464.1, read on the forward strand.
GAAGTGCAATTCAGCCGCTGCCTCCAGGGGCGTTGTGTTTTACACATTCAAAAATCAGGTTAGGGGTAAAAAGGCACTTTCAGAGAAAAAGAAAATCTATGCTGAGTCTGAATTTACTCTATAAATTATGTGGAAATCAACACGGTCTGCATAATCCCCTCACGTCCGTATGTAATTGGGTGTAAAGTCTGGTCGAACACTGAAAACCAACACACACACACACACACACACACTTTCTAAGGCTGTGTAATGGAGCCTGAGGTGATGATGGCTCATCAGTGATTCTGAGGCTATGGCTCCTCCTTGCCATTGTTGACAGACAGAAATCACTGTGAATATTCTTCCTGAAGTGACTCCGATTTGACCTGACTCCCCCTATCTCCCCTATCCCGCTATCCCTCCTATCCCCCCTATCCCCCCTATCCCTCCTATCCCCCTATCCCCCTATCCCCGCTATCCCTCCTATCCCCCCTATCCCCCCTATCCCTCCTATCCCCCTATCCCCCTATCCCCGCTATCCCTCCTATCCCCCCTATCCCTCCTATCCCCCCTATCCCCGCTATCCCTCCTATCCCCCTATCCCCCTATCCCCGCTATCCCTCCTATCCCCCCTATCCCTTCTATCTCCCCTATCCCCGCTATCCCTCCTATCCCCCCTATCCCTCCTATCCCCCTATCCCCACTATCACTCCTATCACCCTTATCCCCCTATCCCTTCTATCCCCTATCCCCCCTATCCCCCCTATCCCTCCTATCCCCTATCTCCCCTATCCCCCCTATCCCTCCTATCTCCCCTATCCCTCCTATCCCCTATCTCCCCTATCCCCGCTATCCCTCCTATCCCCCTTATCCCCCCTATCCCTTCTATCCCCTATCTCCCCTATCCCCCCATCCCTCCTATCCCTCCTATCCCCCCTATCCCCAGCACCAAGATGCCTCCCAGACTACAAATCCAATTAAGCACTGAAAACAAAAACAATATTTTCAAGCGACAAAGCTTGAGCATGTGCATAATTGATGTTTGTCTTTTGTTATTCCATCTCTGGGAATGGGTGGAATAAAACTAACATCCATCCTCTAATGTCTGACCTGTGGTTTTGTTAATAGGTTTTGTAGTGGCAGTAATGTACTTTCTTACATGGAGATTATGGCTGAACCTCATCCGCCTGTATTGATTTACTGTAATGCCCCTGGAGTCCAGGGCCCTGACCCTGAAACCACAAACACACACAAACAAAGTGTGTGTCTGTATGTGTGTGTGTGTGTGTGTGTGTGCAGAGAAGGTTAACTGGACTCAGTTTCACCAGTCAGTTTTCAAATATGACACTGTGCAAATCAATGCATGATAATATATATATATATATATATATATATATATATATATATATATATATATATATATATATATATATATATATATATATATATAGAGAGAGAGAGAGAGAGAGAGAGAGAGGGTTTACAACATACAAGCAGCATACAAGTTAAAAAAAAAAGCCTTTCTACTAATAAAGGTAATAAAAGGTAATAAAGGTAGTGTTAGTCTGTTGTGTTACTTTGAATAAAAACATTTTAATCCACGTAAACATGTTTACTTGACTGAAATCAAAGTCATAAAGTCAGACTGACACACAGATAACCAAGCTCTAACCCAAAGTCCAACAAAATGTGAATTGAAAACAGAAAAATTGAAACAAGAAGAAGCTGGTTACTGCTGAACTGGTGAAATCTAAAGCAAACATGTGTTTTCAGATTGAGGAAGACACGGGTAGCTTACAGGTCTGTGATGGCCCCAAATGATGGCACCTCTTTGAAGGCCTATTTACCACAATGTTACCAAACAACAAAAAATTATCATTACCAAATTTAATCTTGTGTTCATGGGACCATTCCCAACATTTGGTGAAAGTCTGATGAAAATTAAAGTTATCTTGCTAACAAACAGAAAGACAATGCCGGAAAAACTATCATCTCCTTGGTGGAGGTAATAATTAGAGACCAAATCTCAAACCGACATTAGTAGAACTGTGTGAAGCCTCACTGCTTATACAAATGTACAGCAACAAGAAAACAAAGATAGCAGAAGACGGCATTGATCCATCAACCTCTGGGTAATGGGTCCAGGAGGCTTCCGCTGCATCACTAAGATTGACAGTTCTTGAACACACATTTCACTGATTTCAAAGCAAGCAAAATGGGGAGCTGACAAGAAACTGCTCTTTCCAGGCAATTAGATTTGGAAGCAGTCAGCCAAACTGGAAATGTTTATGGTTGAAAGCCTTGAAGTACCAGAATGCCAAACTGTGAATTTTCATACCACACTGACAGTTACAGTTACTAACTGCTACCAGTACAAACACCTGAATGCCAGTGGTGGGATTCAAACGCACACCTCCTGAGAGACTGAAGCCTTAACCCAGTGCCTTAGACCACTTGGCCACACTACCAGACAGAGAGACTACATTCAATGAATTCTGTGACAGATCTACCAGTTTACCAGTAAAAAGACATGGTCTGCAAGAACACATACTGCATTAATTCAATTTAATTCACTTTATTTGTATAGCCCAAATGTCTCAAAGTGCTTTACAAAATCCAGTCCAAAGTGACCCAGACATCTCCCGTCCTTAGACCCTCCTTCTCGGCAAGGAAAAACTCAAAAACCCAGTGGGAAAAAGGAGAAACCTCGAGGAGGACCACAGTGAAGGAGAGATCCACTCCCATGGACGGACAGGCTATAGATGAACCAGGACTGACAGACATCCATCTGATGATGAAGTAATAGTCTAGCATTAGCTGCTTGCAGCATCATTTTGGTGTCCACTATGGGAGAAAAGGGACAGGTCTTTCTGTTAAGGCAGTTCTGGCATTGAGGGCATGGACGAATAAAATGAAAACCATGTGGAGCTTTCACAATTGACAACAATTATCAGACAATGGTTTAGATCCATCAACCTCTGGTCCGATCTCAAGCTGCAGAAGCTGTCTCTGGGGACGTGGAATGTCACCTCTCTGGTGTGAGGTCTATAGGTTGTTTCCTTGAGAGGGGTTCAAACTCTCTACCTTTGGAGTTGCCCCTGACAAGAGGCACAGAGCGGAGGTGGAAATGCTTCTTTCCCCCCGATGTCACTCTTGTCAATGTCACAAGACAAGAGTATGTGGACAAGAGGGTAGCCTTCCTTGCCTTGGGGTGGGGGGACGGGTCCTGACTGTTGTCTGTGCCTAGGCACTAAACGACAGTTCAGAGTACATACACTTCTCTGGAGTCCTTGGAAGGGGTGCTGAAGGGTGCTCCTTCTGGGGACTCCCCCATTCCACTTCGGGGCTTCAATGCTCACATAGGTAATGACGGTGGTACCTGAAGGGGTGTGATCGGGAGGAAGAAGCACCCCCGATCTAAACCCAAGCGGCTTTCTGTGCTTGTCATGGATTGTCCATAACGAACACCATGTTCAGACAAAAGAGTGTCCACATGTCTACTTGGCACCAGGACGCCCTCAACCACAGTTTGATGATCGGATTTATGGTCTTGTCGTTGGACTTGTGGCCTCATGTCTTGGACACTCAGGTGAAGAGAGGAGCAAAGTTGTTAACTGATCACCACCTGATGGTGAGTTGGCTCTGATGGCGGAGGAGGAGGCCACGCAGACCCGGGAGACCCAAATGTTCTCTGCAACTGTAGACCAGCTCTACAGCCTTAGCGTGATCCTGGAGGGTGCATGGTAGTTCGCCCAACCAGTGTGCTTTTTGAATCTGGCACTTGATCATCTCCTTCGGGGATTTCTGTGAGGGTGCTCCAGGAATATGAGGTTCCAAAGGCACTGACACAGGCAATCCAGTTCCTATATGCCCAGTGCCAGAGCTTGGTCTGCATTGCCAATAGTAAGTCTGACTTGTTCCCAGTGGGAGTTGGACTCCATCAGCGCTGCTCTTTGTCACTGATTCTTTTCATAAATTTTATGGACAGAATTTCTAGGTGCACCCAGGGCATTGAGGGACTGCAGTTAGGTGGCCTCAGAATTGGTATATTGCTTTTTGCTGACAGTCGGCTCTCATTGGCTTCATCGGACCGCAACCTTCAGATCTTGCTGGAGTGGTTTGCAGCCAAGTATGAGTTCAAGGATCTTGGGGTCTTGTTCACAAGTGATGGAAGAGCAGGAAACTGACAGGCGAATCAGTGCGGTGTCTGCAGTGATACGGCCTCTGCCCCTCATTGTGAAGAAAGATTTACCATCAATCTACGTTCCTACCATCATCTCTGGTTATATGTCCATTTGGAACAACCAACCTTGAACAGAGGAGGGGGCTGTGTCATAATATATCTGCTACATACCATCCTGCCTTGAGATCTCATCCCAAGAAGTTTAACTGCTCTTCACCATCAGAGCAGGAATCTTTCTCTGGATCATGTGACCACAATGACTCTCATTCCAAATCACACCTTGAAGGGTGACGTATATGACCCTTTGTTATGGAATGAGGGGTGTGGTCTATAGCTCCACCCTCTGTGATCCAGAGATATAGCTCCTGGTTTCCATCATCAGGTTGAACTGAAGAAGCCTTTCGGATGAAAGATGAAATGTCTTCAAGCTCCAAGAAAAAGTCCAGTTGCTTACAACTTAACTCCTTGACTACAATGACCTGGATGAGTGAGAATCTACACAGATATGTGGTGTAAACACAATAAATCCTCTCATTCTAGAAGATCATGATTTTATGCATCCATATTTTGGGGGGAATACATTACATGTAATACTTGTATCCATTTTTGCTAGCCCTTTTTGCTCAGGCAATAACTTTACCACCAAACTCTATGATCATTCTACTCTTAATCTCATCTGTTTATATGTCATACATCAACATAGTTTTGTAAGGTGAGACAACAGAGAGGCTGAAGGAGAGTTCAGAGAAGGTCCACGAAAAGATAAGACAAAGGTGGTCCATGTTTCTTCTTCTCTTTCATTAGATGCTTTAACATATAACATTTGCTTCTGCACACAGTTTCCACAACCAAACATATTATTTCAACATTAAAGTTTTGTTAAAATATATTTTGAGCAGAGAGTGATCTGAATAAGTCTAAACAGTTTTCGGCTGCTTTTTAAAAGATTTGTATCAGATTTATTGGGAAGATTTCAAAAGTTTAGGTGGCAACTGGAAAACATGAAAACAACAATATGTCTTAAAATGCACCCGTGGGTTTACATCAGAACCTAAAAGATGCTGGTTAGAGGATGTGAGTTGCAGAATATTCATGATATTTACAAAAGGAAATAAGATGAGAGGGAATTATTATTATTATTAAAAATAAGGAACAATATAATACAGATTTTAAAATAAAATGTCTGCTGTTTCACTTTAAGTTGGTTAAAATAGAAAAAAACTGCAGGGATACATGGTGTAGACCCAAACAGTAATGTTTGTCTATGTGTTTAATTGTCTTAAAATGTGTGTTTTGTTTGGAGCCACAGGAGGATGTCAGGGAAGAGGCGGTGGTTGGGTTTGTTGTGTTCTCGTTATCTGTTAAATAAAAACACTATTAAACAAAGAAGAAAAGAGAAAAGCTCATTTAAAAACACTTTGACACACTTTAATTCCCCCTCAGGGATCAATCAATGCACCTTATTTTAATGCAAATCAATAAGCAGCTGCCCCACAACACAACACAATGCTGCCTGCTTTACAGCATTTGACTAGACAGGATTTTTACAAATAGTGCAATTAATGTAGATGATTCCAACAGAATCAAAGAACAACATTTCCCATAAAGAGAATATTTATTAAAGAGCTGAAGTCAAAGCATGAGGGTAAATAAAGGATGTAGGATTTATAGAATGACCTGATGAATACGTTCATCATACCACTGGGTCCAGCATCAACTTCACTGTGATGACATCATAATTTCTTAATGCACTTCTCTTGGCTCAAGGAAAATTCTACAAATATAAAACTTTAAAAATTATATATATATACTATAAACATTTTCCTGCAGTGTCGCAAAAAAAATTGTGTGAGCAGTATTACCCAACCCAGATATTATTATACATACCAGCAACATGTCTCTTTTTAAACTAGGGGAGTTAAACTCAGTTTGATCCTGGGTCACATCAGTGTTCTGGTTTCCCTCAAAGGACCAATTATAAAGATCAGAACATGTATCTATGTATTATTATTATTATATATGTTATTATATTAGATAATTACCTCTCCACTCATAATAGTGCTGGTAACAATTTACTAAGATTTTTAACCAGAATTTAAAAATCAGCTGATGCAGAAATAATGTTGTATTGTTGTTAGTGTCTAAGTCATATTTTTTAGACCGAACTCAATTCGTTCAGGTCAATGATAAATCCTCCATGCATACCAAAGTTTGCCATGGAGTCCCACAAGGGACTTTTGATCAGGATCTGTCCTTTAATGCCCGCATAAAACAAATTTCAAGGACTGCATTCTTCCACTTATGTAATATCACTAAAATCAGACGCATTGTCTCTCAAGTGGATGCAGAAAAACTAGTCTATGCATTTGTTACTTCCAGGCTGGACTATTGTAACTCTTTGTTATCAGGCTGCTCCAACAAGTCTCTTGGGACTCTGCAGCTAATTCAGAATGCTACTGCACGAGTTCTGACAGGAACCAAGATCAGAGATCACATCTCTCCCATTTTGGCCTCCTTACATTGGCTACCTATTAAATCTAGAATAGAATTTAAGATTCTTCTCCTTACATTCAAAACTCTTCATGGTCAGGCACCATCATATATAAAAGAGCTCATAACACCTTACTACCCCTCTAGAACACTGCACTCTCAGGATGCTGGGCTCCTTGTGGTTCCTGTAGTCTCCAAAAGTAGAATGGGAGCCAGAGCTTTCAGCTATCAAGCTCCTCTTCTCTGGAACAAACTACCACTCTGGGTTCGGGAGGCAGACACGGTTATTACTTTTAAGAGTAGACTCAAGACTTTCCTTTTTGATAAAGCTTATAGCTAGGGCTGGCTCTGGTCATCTCTTAGTTATGCTGCCATAGGATTAGACTGCTTGGGGACTCCTCTCTCTCTCTCTCTCTCTCTCTCTCTCCCTCTCTCTTGCTTTCTCTCCCTCTCTCTCTCTCTATCTCTCTCTCTCGCTCTTTCTCTCCACCTTTCTCTCCTCCATCTGTGGACATGTAAGTCCACAGATGGATGTTACTAACGGAACTCCCCAGAGTTTCTGTGCTCTATCGTCCAGCAGGTTCTCGTGGATCGTGGCTGCTGCTGTGATCCTGCACGACGTCCACTACACATTTATTACTGGGAGTGGCTACTGCTTCAGTTCAGCTGCATGAGGCCCAATGATGATGACTCCTGATGCGACTCATCAAGGCCCCTGATTCTCTACAGACTGAATCATTTTTACATCTCATATACTGATAAATCATCATCAGATGGATGTCTGTCAGTCCTGGTTCATCTATAGCCTGTCTGTCCATGGGAGTGGATCTCTCCTTCACTCTGGTTCTCCCTGAGGTTTCTCCTTTTTCCCACTGGGTTTTGGAGTTTTTCCTTTCTGCGAAGGAGGGTCTAAGGACGGAGGATGTCTGGGTCACTGATTTAATTTTGTGAAGCCCAGGGAGGCAACTGTGTTGTGATGTTGGGCTTTAAATAAAATTGAATTGAATTGAATTAATTATTAAACATGTGAAATCATCACAGATATCTAGAGACTCATACCAGAATATGCTGATAACCACTATTAACTATTGATTTATTTCATGGATGTTTCAAAGATTGGAATCTATGGTTTAGTGTTGCTATGCTAAATATTAAAGAATAGAAAGTAGCAGAAAGTAATGACAGATGTACTTCAACAAAGGAAAATAAGGAAAAAACAGAAACTTTCCTGTTTTTAAACAACCTTCGTGGCCGATTGAGAAAAAGATGTTGGAGTTAACGAAGTCGTACAAAGACAACGTGACCAGCGTGTCTCTGTTAACTTCAAACATTTATTCACTTTCTCTCAATAAATCACACCAGTCTGTGAAGCTCTGGGGGGGCCACAGGAAATGAGGTGGCGGCCCAGATTTGGGTGTATCCCTGCTTCTTGCCTGTAATGTGCTGGGATTGGCTCCAGCAGACCATGTGACCCTAATGAGGAATAAGCAGGTATAGAAGATGACTGACTGACCTTGATTTCATATTTTTAACTGAAACGTAGTTAGACCAAGATAACAACGCAACCTGCCTCATTGAGGCTGCTCCTTCACTTCACTTTTAGGTGGGTGGAGTTACCATATAGTTTAATCTCCAAACACAAACATATGTTATATGGACAATTTATTCATTGAACATATTGCTCTTCAGTAAAATTCCTCCTCCCAGGCAGTTTCTTTGAATATCTACAGGCTACCTGTATACAGTGCACATTTTTCATCCATAATCTGCTTTGATTTTAACTTTGTTATTTTAACTTTCATATGGACAACACTCAGGACAGTAGCACTAAAGAACTGAAAATTATGGATTAATTCAACACTTGATGGAGCCAAAACATATCAAAGGTCACAGTTTAGATCTAATCATCTCTAAAGGTTTAAACATTTCTAAGGTTAAGGTGACTGATGTTGGTCTGTCTGACCACTCCTGTGTGTGTTCTTTAAGACTTTCTCTCCACACAGGTGTGTTCAAACAGAGGTAAACTCTCAACAGTACTTCACTAATAATACTAGATAACTGTTTATCCATTGTCATCCTCTGTATTACAGCAAATGAACAGTGGACAACTTCAACACTAAATTACAATGTTTATTATTATTGATGCTATTGCACTGGTGAAAATGAAGGTAATCTCAGGCAAGAAGAGATCTCCATGGAGAAATGACATGCTGATCAGTATCTGCAACAGAGAGAGTCAGAAAGCTGAACATGGTTGGTGAAAAACTAATCTCCAGGTTCATTATGACATCTATAAAGAGAATTTTCCCTGAGATAACCTCTCAAAGGCTTCAATAATGTCATCTAATCTAGTCTAATCTACATTTTGTATCTATAATCTGAAATTGAGACATGCAAAGCAGTCTTTTTTTTCTGACATCATCTCTGAAAACAAACCTCACAAACACAAGCTCACAAACCCTCAGTATCAGGAGCCCCTGAACTTCTATCCACTAGTGCAGGGATATCAAAGTCTGGGCCTGGAGGGCTGGTGTGGGTCCAGGTTTTTGTTCAAACCTAGAAGTAACACACCCGATTCTACTAATCAACCACTCGAGCCCTTGCTAAGGACCTTTATTAGTAGAATCAGGTGTAGCTTCATTGGAACAAAAACTAGAACCTGAAATCAGTTTGCCTTGTTCTTGTTACACGGTGAGGTCAAGTTGGGTTTTGTCTTGTCATTTTGTCTTGTCATTTCCTGTTTTATTTTGAAAGATAACTCTCCTCTCATTTCAGGTCACTTGCCCTTCCTCATGTGTCTTGTCTGCGTCTCCCCTCGTCTTGTGCCAAAGTGTTTTATTCTCATGTTGATCACCAAAGCCCTTTTTCCATTGTCCACAGCCATGTTTCTTGTGTTTCTTTGTTGTGCCTCGAAAGAGCGTTTTTTTTTGTAACTTTTGTAGTGTAGCCATTTGTTTTCTCACGTTTAGTTTAGTTAATGTTTTTCAGCCTTTTGATTTTCCTCTTTGAGTGTGATTTCGATACCTTTTTATAGAACAGAGTAGTGTTTTACCTCTTTTGGAGTGATTTTCGTTTTCCCTAGTTTAGGCCTGTATTTAATAGCCTGCCATAGCCTCACTCTGTCGAGGGATCTTGCTACCTCAATAAAGAAACTCATCTACACCTCTGCGCCTGAGTCCGTGTTTGATACCGTTCTGACAGTTCTTCTCTGACAAAAATCTAAAAGAAAATAATAGACAAGCAGGCACCGCCTCAGTACCAGGTACATTGTCTAAGTGTGAATTCAAAATCAACTGTGATAGCATGACAATGGCATGACATGTCATGAAAACCTGGAAGACATTATCCAACATCTGAGATCCTCCTCCTGCTCTCTGGATATCCTGCCAACAAGCTTCTTTAAAAAAGGTTTCTAACTGCATGGTCTCGGATCTCTACACATTATAAACACAGCTCTTGTGTCAGGTGGATTCCCACAGACTGAAAACTGCCGTCATCAAGCCAATTCTAAAAAAGAACAATTTAGACAATTCAGTAATGAATAACTATAGAGGCCCATATCAAATCTCTCTTGTTGGCTCTTGTTACGGTCTTCAATGACATCCATGTAAACGTATAGTGGTAAAGTTTTAGTCTTACTATTTCTGGATCTCAGTGCTGCATTTGACGGAGTTGACCACAACATATTATCAGACCGATTGGAGAACTGGGTGGGACTCACTGGCACAGCACTATAGTGGTCTGAATCCCATTTAAAGGACAGAGACGACTTTGTGTCCATAGGTAACAACACATCTGCATATACAGACATAACCTGTGGAGTCCCCCAAGGTTCAATTCTGGGTCCTCTATTATTCAACATTCACATGCTCCTACTAGCTAAGATTATGGAAGAAAACTAAATTACAATAATAATAATAATAATAATAATAAATAATAATCCTATAGAAACACTGAGGAAATGCATGGAGCGAATCAATGATTGGATGAGCCAGAATTGCATATTCACATATACTGTATATGTTCATTAATATACATTGTCCCTGTTTTAAAGAAATAAACTCAAAATTAAAGTAGCCTCATTTACTTCCATTCAGGTCCCAGAGTGAAGTCAGAAGGTGGAGGGGTTCTGTTCGCGATCCATCTCATGTGGTCTGGAATGGCTTCGATCTGGACCCGTCCTCCCTGGATCTGTCTGTGCTGTAAAGCGTTGCAGCTCCACCCGGTCCAGTTTATATATATAATATAATCACATCAGTCAGGGAGGAGTATTAAAACAACTCGGTGCTGACCTGTTGCCTGTGATTCAACCTCCAGGTACAATTTGTGTAATTATGCAGGCTGATTAATATGAAAGGAAACCTAAATACATAAGCAGTCATCTCCTACACCTGCTTATTCCTCATTAGGGTCACATGGTCTGCTGGAGCCAATCACAGCATATGACAGGTGAGAGGCAGGATCCACCCAGACATGCAGCAGTCTATCATGGAGCACACACACACACACACACACACACACACACCATTCACTCATTCCCTACTTCCTATGGTGAGTTAGAGTCTCCAATTAACCTCAGCATGTGTTTGGACTGTAGGAGGAAGCTGGAGAACCTGGAGAAAACCCACCAGACACAGAGAACATGAAACTCCACACAGAAAGGACTCAGACCAAGGACTGGAACCTGGACCAGGACTAGAACCTGGAACTTCTGACCACTGCACCACCATGTCGCCCTCAACAAGGAAAAGCACCTCCAAAATCAAAAGCTCCTCATACATGGTGAAATGGGGTGAAATGATACCTGAAACTGTCCATTATGACATTTACAAGGTGTAGTACTTTGAAATATGATCAGGTGGATCTTATTTTGGGAATAAAACAGGATGTTTTATTTTGTATTTGTGTTTAACTGTGTTTATCCATCAGAACTAGAAGTTGTGAGTCTATAGCCTCAGTCTGCTGCAGCTGGTCTGTTCAGGTTCCTCATTACAGACATTAAGCCATTGGCAGCATCGCCTCTTTTTTATTATTTGTATTCATTGTTTTGTAGATTTCAAGCATGTTTCTTCTTTTGTAGTGTACTGCCTGGCTGAGCCTGGAACTTGTGACCCTTCCCCCCGACAGGAAACTCAGTTTCACACCTTCAAGGAATGTCACCAGAGGTAAAAAGGCACCGGCATTTTGCCCCTCTCGGGTTCTCTTAGGTTCTCTCTCTCACTCCACAGTCTCTTCAACTCTCAAGCTCCAAACTCTCTCCCAGGCTCCTGCTAAAAGGGGATAAAAGGGACTATCCAGCTGCTTTCAGCATCTCACAGACCTGCAAGTGACCAAGGACTCAACAACATCCAGCCAGCAGCACTGAAGAAACTCAGGCCTGGTTCTACAACCAGACAAGGATTAACAAAGAGCAACGCGACCTACACAACGGATCTACTCCTCAACGAACACCACAGCTGCAACAACATCTGCAGCTACTCAAGGAAGCAGAACCAGAGAGCAACCCTTCTTCTTCCTTTCCACTGGTAACATGACTTGGGCAGAACAGAACATTAACAAACACAGTTAAACCAGACTGTTGAACTTTGTTAATGTGATGAGATCATAGGCTACAGTTCACTGTGTTTTAGGTTTGTAAGAAGGTTTAGTTTGATGTTAGTGTCCCAACCTGCATGATACTAACCATTCTTTAACAGGATACCTTGATACACACACACAAAGTGACATTAAGGCTACACTCACACACACACACACACACACACACACACTCATTAACACGGTCGGCCATATTCCCTTTGTCCTTAACAGACAAAGAGCCCCACATGGCCTGGACTACATAGAACAGCCACCACGGCAGCCATCTTTGTAGTCTCCACAGATACACACACACACACACACACACACACACACACACACACAAACATACACTGACATAGCATCCATCCACACACATTCACATGTACATAGATACATTTAGTTTAGATTGTTTATTGTGTTTTTTTTTCTTTTGTATTTTTATGAATAAATGCTTTTGAGTCATACATTCTGCCTCTTTAATGTCGTACAATAATGAATTCTGCCAACCTCTACTTTAGAATTCAGAATCCTTCAACTATTAATAGCTATTAATATGATAACCCTGGTTTCTATTATTAAGTTAATTGTTAATCAGATGTCCAAATTAATAGATTATTACAATTCATGAGACTGAATCAGAGAATTGACTCTTTTCCTCTCAACCGAGAGGTGGTGCCCCGAAATTCTAAAACTTTTAATGAATCCATAATTATTTCCAATAATTATTGATTCTTTCTGATAGTCAATTCTACCTGAAGAATTAGTGCAAGACACAACATTTATGGCTGCTGAGGCTAAATAAATCACACATTTTATTTGGTATCAGCGTAGCCAACATTTTTATCATACTCCACGTGAGACTAAATAAACCACATTTTATTTGGTATCAGCGTAGCACAACACAGGTTATATAGCTGCAACTAACCCTAACCCAACAAGTCTGATTGTCCGTTACTCTATTGATTATTGAAAAGATTAATCGATTAGTAGTTTGGTTCATTAAATGGTGTAAAATGTGGATCATTGTTTCCAAAGCAGAAGATTAAACCTGAGTTTTTTGGGGGGGGGTTTGTCCAGACCAACAGTCCACAACCCAAAGATCATCAGTTTATTATTATAGAGACTAAAGAAACCAGGAAATAATCAGAGAAGAGAAGCTGGAACCAGAGAATTTGGACATTTTCTACTGAATAAATAAGTCAAATCCAAAATAGTTGGCAGTTAATGTGATAGTTGGAAACTTATCAAAGTCATTGCAGCTCTACAACACATGGTGATGAAATATTTTGCCTTGAAATTTGACATAAAAATGTGATGATTCATTGTTGAGATGAAAAACAGTTTTGCAATAAGCAAAGGTGGAAACAGGATTTGAACATGTTCTTCTTCAAAAATCAATTATCAAAATAGATGGTGATTAATGTAACAGTTGGTAATTAACTGATTAACCGTTGCAGCTCAAAAGTAAAATAAATGTCATTTAGTTATTGCTGTGGAAACTTCTGAAATCCTTTAGTAATTCTGTTGTTTAGATCTTAAACCAGAGTGAAATTAGATTATTTCATTATGTTGATAACCAATACTTATCGAGTATCAAAATAATCATTAGTTGAGGACGTATTTTACTTTAACATGTTAGGATCATCAAAACTGAGGATCGAGGAGTGTAATAAATGAGAAGTTGTATTTCAGACACTCAGCGTGTGATTATGGTGAACGTGTGAATGCAGAGTGTTAATTCATCACTTCAGGTAGTTTTAAGTTGCATCTGGTGGAGGATGCAGTGACGAAGAGGAGGAGGTGATGATGTCGTGATGCAGGTAGCACGGCGAGGCCAGATGGCAGTGGCGCTCTGCCTCGCTGATTAGCGGCGAGCAGACAAACGTAGCCGTGTTTCACTTGTTCATCACTTAAAGTCAGAGCCTGAGGTGCAGAAGGCAGATTTCCCTCGGGGGAAATGTGCCTCCTACAGATAAGGCCGAGGCCCGGCTTCTCTCCAGGGGCAGCGAGGTGCGATGAGGCAGCTGCGGATCCAAACCTCTAAAGAAAAAACAAAATGAAAGAGGAAAGAAAAGACTCCGTGGTGTGGAACGCAGACAGCAGCAACGGCTGCAACTTAAACAGCTCGACTTCAGCAAAACTTCTGGCTCCTTTTCCCATTAACTGAGACTCTGGGGAAAAACGAGTCCAACTTTCTGGCAGGAAGTTGTCGGCCTGGCTCTGAGTCTCAGGAGGACGGCAGATCATGGCAGAACAATGGCTGTAATCTGCTGCTGCGACCTCTGACCCCTGCTGCAGCCACACACTGGCTGCTCTGTAATTAGCTGCCGAGGATGATTATCAGCGGTGAGAAGGTTCCCCTGAGTTCAGCTGAACTCAACCAGCCAGGAACATGTTCCCTCCATGGGGTGAAGGTAACTCTGGAGAAATGAGCCTCAATGGATTCTAGTTCACGCAGATTATTGTCCTTTGTCAGGACTCTGGAAAAAAAAAACAAAAAACTCTTGTCTGGCCAAAGGTAAAATTACACGATTACAACAACAAAACAAAAAAATCAGCTGATTTTTGAAAAGAAACAAAAGTAAAAGAACGATCATCTGTGGATGTTTAACAGTTTCCTCTGATGATCAGAGGTGGAGCCAAATAATAAAAAGCTCAATGCTGTGAATTGACTGATGATTGATTTGATGTATATATATTTTATTAAAATGAATAAATATTTGACGTGATGTCTGCAGAGTGGAGGGGCAGTGAGTGAGGATTGGTGGGAGTCAATGGGCATTAATAGGAGTTAGTGTTAGTAGGAGTTAGTGGGTGTTAGTGGGTGTTAGTGGATGTTAGTAGGAGTTAGTGGATGTTAGTGGGTGTTAGTGTATGTTAGTGGGTGTTAGTGGATGTTAGTGGATGTTAGTGGGTGTTAGTGGATGTTAGTGAGTGTTAGTGGATGTTAGTTGGTGTTAGTAGATGTTAGTGAGTGTTAGTGGATGTTAGTGGGTGTTAGTGGAGGTTAGTGGATGTTAGTGGGTGTTAGTGGATGTTAGTAGGAGTTAGTGGATGTTAGTGGGTGTTAGTGGATGTTAGTGGGTGTTAGTGGATGTTAGTAGGAGTTAGTGGGTGTTAGTGGGTGTTAGTGGATGTTAGTGGGTGTTAGTGGGTGTTAGTAGGAGTTAGTGGGTGTTAGTGGGTGTTAATAGGAGTTAGTGGATGTTAGTGGGTGTTAGTGGGAGTTAGTGGGTGTTAGTTAGTATTAGTGGATGTTAGTGGGTGTTAGTGGATGTTAGTGGGTGTTAGTGGATGTTAGTAGGAGTTAGTGGATGTTAGTGGGTGTTAGTTGATGTTAGTAGGAGTTAGTGGATGTTAGTGGGTGTTAGTGGATGTTAGTGGGTGTTAGTGGATGTTAGTGGATGTTAGTAGGAGTTAGTGGATGTTAGTGGATGTTAGTGGGTGTTAGTGGATGTTAGTAGGAGTTAGTGGATGTTAGTGGGTGTTAGTGGATGTTAGTGGGTGTTAGTGGATGTTAGTGGGTGTTAGTGGATGTTAGTGAGTGTTAGTGGATGTTAGTTGGTGTTAGTAGATGTTAGTGAGTGTTAGTGGATGTTAGTGGGTGTTAGTGGAGGTTAGTGGATGTTAGTGGGTGTTAGTGGATGTTAGTAGGAGTTAGTGGATGTTAGTGGGTGTTAGTGGATGTTAGTGGGTGTTAGTGGATGTTAGTAGGAGTTAGTGGGTGTTAGTGGGTGTTAGTGGATGTTAGTGGGTGTTAGTGGGTGTTAGTAGGAGTTAGTGGGTGTTAGTGGGTGTTAGTGGGAGTTAGTGGGTGTTAGTTAGTATTAGTGGATGTTAGTGGGTGTTAGTGGGTGTTAGTGGATGTTAGTGGGTGTTAGTGGATGTTAGTGGGTGTTAGTGGATGTTAGTAGGAGTTAGTGGATGTTAGTGGGTGTTAGTTGATGTTAGTAGGAGTTAGTGGATGTTAGTGGGTGTTAGTGGATGTTAGTGGGTGTTAGTGGATGTTAGTGGATGTTAGTGGATGTTAGTTGGTGTTAGTGGATGTTAGTTGGTGTTAGTGGGTTTTAGTAGGAGTTAGTGGGTGTTAGTGGATGTAAGTGGGGGTTAGTTGGAGTGAGTAGGTGTTAGTGGGTGTTAATGGATGTTAGTAGGAGTTAGTGGGTGTTAGTAGGAGTTAGTGGGTGTTAGTGGGTGTTAGCGGGTGTTAGTGGATGTTAGTGGGTGTTAGTGGGTGTTAGTTGGTGTTAGTGGATGTTAGTGGGTGTTAGTGGATGTTAGTGGGTGTTAGTGGATGTTAGTGGGTGTTAGTAGGAGTTAGTGGATGTTAGTGGGTGTTAGTGGATGTTAGTGGGTGTTAGTGGATGTTAGTTGGTGTTAGTGGATGTTAGTAGGAGTTAGTGGGTGTTAGTGGGTGTTAGTGGATGTTAGTGGATGTTAGTTGGTGTTAGTGGATGTTAGTGGGTGTTAGTGGATGTTAGTGGGTGTTAGTGGGTGTTAGTAGGAGTTAGTGGGTGTTAGTGGGTGTTAGTGGGTGTTAGTAGGAGTTAGTGGATGTTAGTAGGTGTTAGTGGGTGTTAGTGGGTGTTAGTTAGTATTAGTGGATGTTAGTGGGTGTTAGTGGGTGTTAGTTGGTGTTAGTGGATGTTAGTGGGTGTTAGTGGATGTTAGTTGGTGTTAGTAGGAGTTAGTTGGTGTTAGTAGATGTTAGTGAGTGTTAGTGGGTGTTAGTGGGTGTTAGTGGATGTTAGTGGGTGTTAGTGGATGTTAGTGGGTGTTAGTGGATGTTAGTAGGAGTTAGTGGGTGTTAGTGGGTGTTAGTGGATGTTAGTGGGTGTTAGTGGGTGTTAGTAGGAGTTAGTTGGTGTTAGTAGATGTTAGTGAGTGTTAGTGGGTGTTAGTGGGTGTTAGTGGATGTTAGTGGGTGTTAGTGAATGTAGTGGGTGTTAGTGGATGTTAGTAGGAGTTAGTGGATGTTAGTGGGTGTTAGTGGATGTTAGTGGGTGTTAGTGGATGTTAGTGGATGTTAGTAGGAGTTAGTGGATGTTAGTGGATGTTAGTGGGTGTTAGTGGATGTTAGTAGGAGATTAGTAGGAGTTAGTGGATGTTAGTGGATGTTAGTAGGTGTTAGTGGGTGTTAGTGGGTGTTAGTTAGTAATTAGTGGATGTTAGTGGGTGTTAGTGGGTGTTAGTTGGTGTTAGTGGAGCTTAGTGGGTGTTAGTGGATGTTAGTTGGTGTTAGTGGATGTTAGTGGGTGTTAGTGGATGTTAGTGGATGTTAGTAGGAGTTAGTGGATGTTAGTGGTTGTTAGTGGGTGTTAGTGGATGTTAGTAGGAGGTTAGTGGATGTTAGTGGGTGTTAGTGGATGTTAGTGGGTGTTAGTGGATGTTAGTGGGTGTTAGTGGATGTTAGTGAGTGTTAGTGGATGTTAGTTGGTGTTAGTAGATGTTAGTGAGTTAGTGGATGTTAGTGGGTGTTAGTGAGGTTAGTGGATGTTAGTGGGGGTAGTGGATGTTAGTAGGAGTTAGTGGATGTTAGTGGGTGTTAGTGGATGTTAGTGGGTGTTAGTGGATGTTAGTAGGAGTTAGAGGGTGTTAGTGGGTGTTAGTGGATGTTAGTGGGTGTTAGTGGGTGTTAGTAGGAGTTAGTGGGTGTTAGTGGGTGTTAGTGGGAGTTAGTGGGTGTTAGTTAGTAATTAGTGGATGTTAGTGGGTGTTAGTGGGTGTTAGTGGATGTTAGTGGGTGTTAGTGGATGTTAGTGGGTGTTAGGGATGTTAGTAGGAGTTAGTGGATGTTAGTGGGTGGTAGTTGATGTTAGTAGGAGTTAGTGGATGTTAGTGGGGTTAGTGGATGTAGTGGGTGTTAGTGGATGTTAGTGGATGTTAGTGGATGTTAGTTGGTGTTAGTGGATGTTAGTTGGTGTTAGTGGGTTTAGTAGGAGTTAGTGGGTGTTAGTGGATGTAAGTGGGGGTTAGTTGGAGTGAGTAGGTGTTAGTGGGTGTTAATGGATGTTAGTAGGAGTTAGTGGGGTTAGTAGGAGTTAGTGGGTGAGTGGGTGTTAGCGGGTGTTAGTGGATGTTAGTGGGTGTTAGAGGGTGTTAGTTGGTGTTAGTGGATGTTAGTGGGTGTTGTGGATGTTAGTGGGTGTAGTGGATGTTAGTGGGTGTTAGTAGGAGTTAGTGGATGTTAGTGGGTGTTAGTGATGTTAGTGGGTGTTAGTGGATGTTAGTTGGTGTTAGTGGATGTTAGTAGGAGTTAGTGGGTGTTAGTGGGTGTTAGTGGATGTTAGTGGATGTTAGTTGGGAGGTGTTAGTGGAGTGGTTAGTGAGTGGTTAGAGTAGGGGTGTTAGTGGGTGTTAGTGGGTGTTAGTAGGAGTTAGTGGATGTTAGTAGGTGTTGTGGGTAGTGGTGTTAGTAGTATTAGTGGATGTAGTGGGTGTTAGTGGAGTTAGTGGAGTTAGTGGATGTTAGTGGGTGTTAGTGGATGTTAGTGGTGTTAGTAGGAGTTAGTTGTTAGTAGATGTAGTGAGTGTTAGTGGTGTTAGTGGGTGTTAGTGGTGTTAGTGGTGTTAGTGGATGTTAGTGGGTGTTAGTGGTGTTAGAGGGTTAGTGGGTGTTCGTGGGTTTAGTGGGTTAGGGTGTTAGTAGGAGTTAGTGGTGGTTAGTAGATGTTAGTGAGTGGTGTTAGTGGGTGTTAGTGGATGTTAGTGGAGTGGGTTAGTGGATGTTAGTGGGTGTTAGTGGATGTTAGTGGGTAGATGTAGTGGGAGTTAGATAGGAGTTAGTGGATGTTAGTGGATGTTAGTGGTTGATAGTAGGAGTTGTTAGTGGTGTTAGTGATGTTAGTGAGTGTTAGTGGAGTATTAGTAGGATGTTAGTGGGTGTTAGTGGGTGTAGTGGTGTTAGTGATAGGGTGTTAGTGGATGTTAGGTGTAGAGAGTTAGTGGATGTTAGTAGATGTAGTGAGGTTAGTGGGTGTATGGATGTTAGTGGAGTTGGTAGTGGATGTTAGTGGAGTTGGTAGGTGTAGGATGTTAGTGGGTGTTAGTGGGTAGTTAGTGGATGTTAGTAGATAGTGAGTTAGTGGAGTGGGTTAGTGGATGTTAGTGGGTGTTAGTGAATGTTAGTGGTAGTGATGTAGTAGGAGTTAGTGGATGTTAAGTGGTGTTAGTAGGAGTTAGTGGGTGTTAGTGGATGTTAGTAGGAGTTAGTGGATGTAGTGGGTGTTAGTGAGTGTTAGTTGGTGTTAGTGGATGTTAGTGGGTGTTAGTTGATGTTAGTAGGAGTTAGAGGATGTTTAGGGGTGTATGGATGTTAGTGGTGAGTGGATGTTAGTGGATGTTAGTAGGGAGTTAGTGGATGTTAGTGGGTGTTAGTGGTGTTGGGAGTGAGTGGGTGTTAGTGGATGTTAGTGGTGTTACGTGGGATGTTAGTGGGTGTTAGTGGATGTTAGTGGATGTTAGTGGGTGTTAGTGGTTGTTAGTAGGTGTGGAGTAGATGTTAGAATGGAATGGTAGTGGGTGTTAGTGGAGTGTTAGTGGATGTTAGTGGGTGTTAGTGAATGTTAGTGGAGTGTAGTGGATGTTAGTAGGAGTTAGTGGATGTTAGTGGTGTAGGTGTTAGTGGATGTTAGTGGGTGTTAGTGAGTTAGAGTTAGTGGATGCTAGTGGGTGTTAGTAGAAGTTGAGTGGGTGTTAGTGGATGTTAGTGGGTGTGAGTGGGTGTTAGTGGAGTTAGTGGAGTTAGTGGGGGTTAGTGGGTGGGAGTGGGATGTTAGTGGAGGTTAGTGGCTT